>PVLD010001014.1:0-54598 GCA_004027595.1 Dinomys branickii | reverse complement strand
ATCTTTGGATTTTTGGTATTTGTGTTTTTTCTGTTGTTGAGAGGATTGTCTGGCTTATTTTGCATGTCTGTATATGGGTTCATATATTTACACTTCGAAGATATCAATGGATAAAGAAATAACCACTGTTGAGACCATGTCACCTTGTCTATTGATTAGTTGTGATTGTACTATTTTTTATGCTAATTGGTGTCTGTTTGTTAATATGTTTTTGTACTTTTATTTTTTTTAAATAAAAAAAAAGAAACTATCCCATGCATATTATCTGACCACAATGCAATGAAATTGGAAATTAATGAAAAAGGAACTCCCAAAACTCCACAAACACTTGAAAATTAAACAACAACCTCCTGAACAACCAATGGGTCACAGCAGAAATTAAAGAAGAAATTAAGAAATACGTACAAACAAACAAAAATGTAGATACAACTTACCAGAATCTGGGGGATGCAATGAAAGCAGTCCTCAGAGAGAAATTTATAGTGGTGAACTCACATATAAGGAAAACAGAAAGAGAATAAATAAATGCCCTAATTCTGCACATCAAACATTCAGAAAAAGAAAAACAAGTCAAGCCCAAAGCCCAAAGAAGGGAAGAGATTATAAAGATCAAGGCAGAAATTGATGCAATTGAAACAAAGAAAACCCGACAAAAAATAAATGAATCAAGAGTTGGTTCTTCAAAAGAATAAATAAAATTGATAAACCCCTAGCCAAATTTATGAAAAAAAGAAAGGAAAGAACTCAAATTCATGCAATAAGAAATAAAAAGGATGAAATTACTACAGATTCTACAGAAATCCAGATGATCATTAATGCCTACTTTGAAAATCTTTACTCCCATAAGATAGAAAACTCAGAAGAAATGGACAGATTCCTAGATGTGTACACAATACCAAGGTAGAGTCAAAAATATATAAAAATCCTGACCAACACAATATCGATTAATGAGATTGAAAATGTGATTAAAAACTTAACAACAATGAAAAGCCCAGGCACTCAGGGATTCACAGCAGAATTTTACAAGAAATTCTGAGAAGAGTTAAAAGCAACATTCCTCAAACTCTTCAATGAAATTAAAAGGAAGCAATTCTCCCTAACTCAATTTTGGAGGCAAGTATTATACTGATATGAAAACAAAAGAAAAACCCAACCAAGAAAAATAACTACAGACCGAACTCCCTAATGAATATGGATGCAAAAATACTAAATAAAATACTGGCAAATAGAATGCAGCAAACCATGAAGAAAATCATACACCATGACCAAGTCAGATTCATTCCAGGAATGCAGGTATGGTTCAATATTTGCAAATCAATTAATGTTATACGCCATATCAACAGAGCTAAGTGGAAAAACCATATGATCATCTCAATAAACACAGAAAAAGGTTTTGACAAAGTCCAACATGCATGCATGATAAGAACTCTACAGAAAATAGGAATACATTGTCTTTACCTCAACCTGATCAAAGCCAACTATGACAAACCAAGAGCCAACATCATACTAAATGGACAAAAACTGAAAGTTTTCACTTTAAAATCAGGAAAAAAACAAGGATGTCCACTGTCACCACTCCTGTTCAACATAGTTCTGGAAACATTAGCCAGAGCAATTAGACAACAGAGAAATAAAAGGAATATAGATATGAAAGGAAGAAGTAAAACTATCACTATTTGCAGATGACATGATACTTTACATGTAAGACCCCAAAAACTCCACAAGAAGACTTCTTGAAGTAATAGACAAATTCAGCAGTGTAGCTGGATACAAAGCCAACACCACAAAATCAATAGCATTCCTATACACAAGCAACAAACAGAGAGAGAAATTAAGGAAACCATATCTTTCACAATAGCATCCAAGAAACTGAAATATTTAGCAATCAGTTTAACAAAAGAGTTGTAAAAGATCTATTCAATGAAAACTACAGTACTCTGGAAAAGAGATTAAGGAAGATTTCAATAAATGGACAAATATTCCTTACTCATGGATAGGAAGAACCAACATTGTAAAGACGGCATTACTACCAAAATTGTTGTACAGATTCAATGCAATTCCCATTAAACTACTGTTAGCATACCTCACAGATCTAGAGAAAACATTACTCAAATTCATCTGGAACCAGAAGAGACCCAGAATAGCAACAAAGACAGGTCAGGTGGAATCACAATCCTTGACCTGAAAGTATACTACAAAGCTACTGTAATAAAATCAACATGGTACTGGCTGAAAAACAGACCAGAAGATCAATGGAACAGACTGGAAGACACAGACACAACCACAAACACAGTCAGCCCCCTAATCTTTGATAAAGGGGTCAAACAAACTCACTGGAAGAACAATAGCGTCTTTAATAAATGGTGCTGGAAAAATTGGTTTGCCACCTGCCAAAGACTGAAAATAGACCCAAGTCTATCACCATGCACCAAACTCAAGTCAAAATAGATCACAGATCTCAATATTAAAACAGAAATACTACATCTATTGGAAGGGAAAGTAGATAAAAACCTTGAACACATAGGGGTAGGCAGAGAGTTCATCAACAAAAACCAAACTGCCCATGAAATATCTCAAAGAATCAACAACTGGGATCCTATCTTACTGAAAAGTTTCTGCACATCTAAAGAGTAAAAAGAAAACCAGCAGAGTAAAAAGAAAACTCACAAATTGGGAAAACATTTCAGCTGACTGTCCCTTGTACAAAGCTCTTCTATCTAGACTATATAAAGGATTAAAAAATATCAGCCCCTCCAAATTCAAAGGCCCAATCCAAAAATAGGCAGCTGAGATGAATACACACTTCTCAGGTAAAGAAATACAAATGGCAAATAAATACGTGAAAAAATGTTCAACATCATTAGTCATTGGAGAAATACACATTAAAACAACACTGAGATTTTCACCTCACCCCAGTAAGAATGGATAGAACTAAGAAATCAACTAATAACAAATGCTGGCGAGGCTGTGCAGGATTAGGAACTCTTCTCCACTGCTGGTGAGAATCCAGACTGGTGAAAACACTGTGGAAATCGGTTTGGAGATTCTTCAGCAAAGTAGGTCTAGAGGTCAACCCAGAAGATCTGAAAACATCATATCACAGTGGTATTTGTGCGCCCACATTCATAGCGGCACAATTTGTAATAGCTATATTGTGGAAGCAACCCAAATGTCCATCCACTGAGGACTGCATAAAAAAATTGTGGTACTTTTATATAATGGAGTATTACTCAGCTATAAAGAAAGATAAACTCAAGGCTTTTATAGGTAAATGGTCACAACCAGAGACCATATTTATAAGTGAAATAAAACAGACTTGCATGTGTAAGCAACATATTTTCTCATTAGTGTAAGAAGCTGAAAGAGTGAATAAAAATTAGGAAGTATGATAGAAATTGTGAAATGAAAGGAAAATGCTCAAAAGTAATAGGTAACTGAGGTGAGGGAAAGGAGAAAGGAAAGAAGGGGAAATCATGTATGTGTGTATATACAGGATAGCTAACAGCTGTACTGCTGTTTTCTATTGCTTTACTGAAAGAAACAGTTAATGATTGCTTGTTTGACCATTATAGCATGTTTCTATTTGTTTTCCTGAGAAACCACTTTGAAGATATCAACACATAACACAACCATTGTTAATTTCCTACCACTTTTTCTGTAACTCTATTGTTTGTATTGTTCTTATGCTATTTTGTAAATGGATGTCTGTTTGTTAATGTTTTCTTCCTTTATTTTTAAAATAAAAAAAAATAAAACTTCAATATCAATTACTTTACTTCAAAGTAGCAATTTTCACACTTAACCCTAAACTTTACCATATGATTTAAAATTCACATTTTAATAATGAATTTCAATGGAATATTTAGTTCTCTCTAGATCACCCATGGGAAACCAGGGTCCACTTATAATCCCTAACCCTGGATTTGAGAAGCTCTGCGTGGAGAGGAGCACGGCAACGGAGCTCACGGAAGCCCAGCCTCCCTTCTGAGTGCGGCAGTCACTGACACCTGTGCGACCAGGCCAACCAGCCATGGCTCAAGCTCCCTCTTCAGTGTCCAATACCAATAAAAAGACAGCTAATGCCACTATGTAGACAGAAAAGGAGGAGGACATTCTGAGGCAGAAGGGAGCCCTGGATGCAAAATGACCCCTAAGGGCTGAAGTCAACCTGCTCCCCAGCCACCACTGGTTCTGATTTCAGATTATATTTGCAGGGTGTGTTTTATCAGCAGGAGGAATTTCAGATAAGGGACAAACTTCCATTTCAAGCCAGTCAGCGCTCCTAATGCTATTCTCTCCTGTCCTGCTACCAGGAAGCTCAGCAGAAAGCCTGTGGGCCACAGGGTGAATGGTAGAGGGCAGCCCAGCGAGTTCTAGAGGCACTGCTTCAGACATTAACCTGTCTTTTAGCAGTGCTACTAAAAGGTCTTTTTAGGCATGACCTGAGAACCAGAAACCATGAAGAAAAGATCAGTAGGTGCAAAATCATAAATATTGAAGTGGCAAACATAAACACGTATTCTCAATGTTTATAACAAACAATATATATCTTTAATATACAAATACATTTATCTACTTACAAATACCCTGTCAGACAAAAAGAGGAAAAGGAAGAAAGAGGTAAATCACAAACAAACAAGAAGTATAAACAGACAATAAATCTGAAAAGCTTTTCCCAGTTACAAGGAAGGAAGGAAGGAAGGAAGGAAGGAAGGAAGGAAGGAAGGAAGGAAGGAAAAGGAAAGGAAACAAAAAAGAAAAGAAAAGAAAACAGAAAAGAAAAGGTATTTTCCCTCGTTTTCAGGTGGGAGGGGTGCTTCCAAATCAAAAACTTTAAAAGTTGTCAAAATTCACTGCTGTTAAAATTGTTTAGAAGGCAAATGCTCGAAAATATGTGATCTCTAACAGTAAGACCTGGAGACAAACTCAACACTCATTCACAGGGAGTGAATAAATCATAACACCAGAGATAAAGGAATGTTCTCTCTTATTAAAAAGGAGGCATATTCACCCTCAGTTAGCTGCACTGGGATTAGCAACATGCTAAGGAACCAAGATGACTGCAGTAGCAGGTACTATTTAACGATTTCCACACATTATATATACACAGAGATAAGGAGAGGAAGGATAAAAACTAGGGAGAAAGGGAAGCTTGAGGGTAAGAAGAAGTTCCAAGCACTAAAATGTTAACCAGGGCTATCTGCACATGGTGGTGTGGGAGATATTTTACTGCTTATATGCTTCTCAATGATTGATGTGATAGTAACAGTGCTTTAGTTTTATAACTACTAAAAAGGATATATGCACTCTAAAAAAGCAAAAACAACCAAAAATAATAAAATTAAGTGACTGAAAAGTTTGAGACACACTTGGTGCTCACCTGTATGACATCATACTTTCCCCAGTGAAAAACTTCAAGCTATCACCCACTCGCTGCTCTGCCTTTCCCCGCAAAGACAATCTGTTTCCATATTCTGCTCATCTGACGCTCCTTCAACACTCACTACTCATTCTATGAAGTCCCTGCTTTCTCTGTTTTTGTCCTTCCCAATTATTTCCCTCCACCAATTCTAGCTCCATCGCCCCTCATTAGGATCGCTATCTGAGGCTCTTAATTTGAGCCTGCGTTTCAAACAGAATTCTGCTCCCCTTTGCCCTTCACAGCACAGAGCCACTCTCCTGCCCTATTATTCTTTCAGCAACATTGCATAGCACAGCTCTTTCTGGCTCCAAATCCCTTCCTGTTGTACTCCAATTTGCTGGTCCAAAATCACACTTTCAGATTCATCTCTCCTACACCCACCTTCTGTACCCTGAACTGTAGATAACTGTGTGCTCCTGGGATGCCTCATTGTTCTTGGTGCAAATGTCCAGAGGTCATGCTCTAAAGTTAGGGAGCACAGGGCTCCAGAGACTGTAGTTTCTGGACAATCTCTGCGGTGTTTTTGGTACCAGGAATCAAATTCAGGACCTTGCACTTGCCAAGAGGCACTTGTGCCGCTGAGCTAGATCCCCAGGACTCACTGTTCTCTACACCCACCACATATGTTTATATTCTAGGCCAATGATCAGAATCCAAAGAAGCTAATGCTTGTTCTCCCTAATTACGGAAACTTTACCTGTTTTTCAGGATTCCCATCAAATTGAATCTATGCTGCAGCTTTTGCTCAATCCCCACTTTGGAGAGCCATGACAAAATCAAAATTACTCTTTTCTAGTCAATACTCTGTTCTTCTAAGGGTATGCATGTGCTCACTATAATGAGGAACCTTTGTAAGTGAAGGCATTTTTTTCATCTTTTTATCCTTTAAGCACAGGTAATAAAAAAGATGAAAAAAATTCTTTCACTTACAAGGGTTCCCCATTATAAGGAGGATACACACATGCATACACACACACACACACACACCACATGTAATGGAGCACCTGTTACACACCAGGCTCTGCGCTGCTTCAGTCCATATTCACTGTTCTCCAAAAAAGTTCTTAGTGGTGGACCCATTTTCTGTGTGATTAAAACTGTGGCTGGGAGATTTAAGTAACTTGCCAGAACCATGTCATCATGGCAGGTCTGAGGTCTCAGCCTTAGCTCACTGTCTGACACCAGGATCAAGCTTTCCCTCTGTGGACCTGCTCTTCTGCATAAGTGTATATGAAGTTGAACTGATTTGAACATGTAGAAAGTGCTGGTTCCAAAAGCCCAGTCCCAACTGAGAAAGTAGACACTGTATTCTCAGGTTATAAAAATCTCTATTTGCTTTAAGCCAGCTAAAATATTATCTATCCGCTGGGTCTATAGTCTCTCTCGGCTCTATTTCCCCAAGAATGCCACCATGTGGAAATCTGTCTTCAGGATTCTGTACTCTTTGCACATTTAAAACTTTCTGTCAGAAATCTCACTTTCTAGGAACTGAATGTCCTACTCCTCTCACTTTCAACCAGAGCTGGCATCCATACCAGAAAGATGCAATGTTTACTCTCTAGCCAATCATTCTATTCCCATCTCAACTGTCCACTTCATTATGTACATCCCATACCAGAAAGATGCATTGTTTATTCTCTAGCCAATCATTTTATTTCCATCTCAACAACTGTCCACTTCATTATGCATATCCTGATGGTTTCAAATTTAGATCTTTGGGTCACTGATGAAATGAGAGGAAAAAGGAGTTCACTGACCAAGTCACTAACCACCATCAGAGCTAACAGTATCTCTGGCCACCTGACATCTGACTGATCTTATCAAAGTCAACAAATGCTGGGACTCCCTAAATCACTCAATAACTGTGGATCTGTTCCCCGCCTTAAAGACAGCAACAACAGATGTCAAACTCTATTAGCTTCTGAGGGGTGCCATAACAATTACCACTATGGTAGCTTAAGATAAAAGTTTGTCCTCTCATAGTTCTGGTGGCCAGGAGTCCAGAGTCAAGAAGTCAGAAGAGTAGGCTCCTTTTGGGGGTTCTGAGAGACCATCACGTGGCTCTCTTCCAGTTTCCAGGCATGTCCAGAAACCCTTAACATTCCTTGACTTAGAGGGGTGTCATCTTCACATAGGGCCTACCCTAATCCAAGGTTATCTCATCTGAGACACCTTAACTACAGATTCATATTCCAAATAAGGTCACATGTTGAGATTCCAAATAGGCATAACCCTTGGGACCTGCTATTCAATTCCTATACCAATACTGGTTGAAGATTTATACACTGAATACTATTCTAAATAATGTACATTAACTCATTTTATCCTTACAATTACTGAAAGAGTAACCACCCCTTCATTTGATAGGTTAGGATGATGAAGTCACAGAAAGGCACAGCCATCTCCCCAGCGCTCATGCAGGGAAAGCTTGCATTCCCACCCAGGTAACCTGACTCAGGAGTGCATCTTCTTCCAGAAGGGTCTACAGCGTCAGATGCACTTACCAGTCTCTGAGTGTCCTAATTGACAACCACTATTGTAACAACTAGAGAGCCACACTGTTAACCTAGAGGCTCCGAATGAGACGGTGTTAGGAAATACATAATAAGTGTACCATTGTAGATTCCACCCAACCATGTCAGACTTTATGAACTGATCGCACAGAGTGTTTTCCTATGGAGCTGAAAACAGCTTTAAGTAACACAAATGTTCATTGGCAGTGAATTCAAGGCGGCACTCAGAATAGAATCTCTTGGTCTTCTTGGTTCTAGGCCTTTCATTTTTATAGAAGGAAAAAAAGAGGGAGCAGGTGGATGAGACGGGGTTTTCTGTGTCCCCTGCTTAAGGACAGCCCTGCCTCCTCCCGCAGCCTGCCTTCCCTTTGAGTCCGTATCTGCCTTCCACGTCTAACGACGGTAAGGCTGGATCCCATCAAAGAGCATGGACAGCCAGACACAAGTCCAGGCTCAAAATCCGGCTCCCACCACACTGTGAAAGGAAGAGACTGCCACATTCTTGGAAAAGCTTTGACCTTAGGAAGAAACCTTGTTTCAATCACTGAGAAAAAAAATACAAGATAATGATTTTCTCAAGCCAGTGACGGGAGCCTGTAGTGGGATGGGAACACGGGTAGCTGGACAGCAGGTGGTGTTGGCCTGGCGCAGTCCTTTTTGTGGCCGCCAGGGCCCAGGTTTTGATCTCAGAGTTTTCTATGACCTAGCTGATTTTTTATACACTTTGCCACAGATAATGCTATTTTCTACCTCTCCTTACAATCAACCATTTTGCCTCTGTTTTTACTTAAATACACATACACAAAACTAGAAAGAACACATAGGAAAAAGATACAGAATACATTTCAAAGAAATAGCACAATTTTCCTAGGTTGTGTGTGCAATCTACAAACTTGAGGATCACTGGAGCTTTATCTAGTTTGGTTCATGCTTTCATTTGTCAGGCATGTAAATAACTATTCCTTGCTTTTACACATTTGCTCTTCACTTCTCCCATACAGAGGTTTAAGCAACTAGCCAAATACATAATTTCTTTTTCTGCCAATCTAACTTTTTAAAAAAAAAACCCACATAGGTCATCTGATTTCATTAGAGTGGACCACAACAAAATTGTATTTTTTTAAAAGACAAAGCTCACTAGATCACACGTGCCACAGCAATGTGGGCTGTAGGAGCCTGTCCTACAAAAGTCAGAGACAGCAGAAAGAGCCCAGGGTCTCAGGCGTTTTGCAGAGAACATCTTTATGCTAATAGCAATTTTCTTCAGGATTAACATTCTCACTTATTGCTGAAGCAATGTTCATTCTTCACATAGAATATAAGTGAAAGTTATTGCACCATAAGAGAAAATCACTTGCTAAGATTTACTTTTTTATTTTATTTATCCTCCCCCAAGATAGAGATTCTTACAGGCACTTACTTTATAGGTGAGAAAAACACAGTCCAGAGAGACCATCTGAACTACTAAAGGTCACACAGCCTGTTGGCAGCAGAGCAACGGTGAGAGGAAGGTCTCCCAGCTCCCACTCTGCACCTCACAACCCCCACAAAGCCACCCTTATTATCACGAATGAAACATAAAAATACCTTTGAACAGGCTTGGTTGAGGAATTAGTGAAAGTATAGACATATGGATTGTTTTGAATCTTCCCTTTTTTTTGGTTGAAGTCACTTCATAAGTCACTTCAATCTGCACTTACTCATTATGGAACTCCCAACATATGATAAGTATCACTCAACTAGTAATGAGTTGGTGGGAGCACAGACATGTGTTTCAGAACTACTCAGTAAAAATATAACCTGCATTTTTCTCCATATTTCCCCCAATAAATGACTAGCATGAGTACTAGCCCTTAATAAAATTTCTCAAATGTGGCACATTTACATTTGTGCCGGGTAATTCTTTGTCCAGGGGGCTAGCCTGTGTACTGCAGAATGTTTAGAAGTGCACCTGCCAGTGGGCTCTACCCACCAGATGCCAGTAGCATCTCCTGTTGCCTCTCCTTCCCCTCTGCCCAACTGTAACTACCAAAAATAGTATCTCTAGTGGTCATTTATTCCTGTGGTGAGGCGTGAGGAACAGCCTGTAGAGGTGAACCATGGATCTATAGTGATAGTAGATCCCTCTCCACATCATTCAGAGGACACAAAAATTGATTGATCAATCAGTGGTGAATTTAAAAATGCACATAGGGAATATTCAGGAAACATGAGTGCAAAGTGAGTTAGATATATTCTATCTACTAGGACATAGTTACTCGGGAAGACACTATGCTATATGAAATAAGTCAGTCACAGAAGGCCACAGAGTGGATAATTCCACTCATGTAAGTTACTTAGAGTAGTCAAATTCATGGTCCAAAGGTAGAATGGTGGTATCGGGGGGATGGAGGAGCAATATTGGGGAATTATCCTGTAATGAATACAAATCCAAAGAGTTCAGTTAGAGAAGCTGGAAAGAGTTATGGAGAGGAAGGATGTGGTGATGGCTGCATTACAGTGCGATGGCACTTAGGTATTAACCAACGTTCTACCGCTACAACAAAATAATTGAGATAATTAACTTATATAGGGAAAATGGTATATTTCAGTTCACAGTGCTTGACAGTCAGTTAACTGATCACTTGCCCTTTACTTTGGGCTTTTGGCAAGGTCATGGAGTAGTATATGGCAGAGCAAAACTGCTCACCTTATGCAGGAAGCAAAAGAGAGGGAGCAGGGGTAGGGACTCCACACCCTCTGCAAAGGCACAGCCCTAATGCCCTAAAGACCTCCAGTGAGTCCCCACTTCTTAAACATACACTAATTCCCAATACTGCCACTTCGGCAACCAAGGCTTCACGGGCGGGCCCTTGGGGGAACACTTAACCCCTAAACCACAGCAACTCGATACCACTGAACTGAACACTTACAACTGTAAAAATGGACAGCTTCATTTTACGTATGTGATTTGTAAACACATCATCTCAAGGCCTAATTCCACAAAGTGCGAAGCGCTAGGACATGTTTTAAAACTCACTTATTCATTTACCCAGGGTTTTTGTTCTTGCTGTTAACTTGTTTTTTTTGTATTGTTTTGTTTTAACAATAAACTCCTTAGGGGAGAATAAAAATACTAAGAAAATCTTCCTTTTCATTCATGGCAGAGAATGCCAGAAGCAGTGGCAACAGCCACTAGGACTCTAAACCTTATCTCAGAGCAATGCATGCAAGCAGCTGGGAGGCGAGCCCCCGAGGCGCCCTGATTTAAGGCCCTTCTTGTGTGAAACGCATCAAGTCCAGATCCCCTAAGGACCTGGCCTGTGGGCCATGTCAGGCCAGAGCCCTTTGGATTGCCAGGATGCTCTTGACAGAAGACTATCTGGCACTGAACGGCAAGACCATTATTTTCACTTAAACCATACATGTCATGTCCTGTTTGCGAGAAACACGTTAAACAACTCAGAAACACATTCACAATGGGCTCTGCAGTGGAATTCACATTCCTATGGGCTGGCGTACTGTAAACTGTGGGGGGCAGCTGCTGGGAAGTGTGGGACGGCACATCCTCCCTGAAGCTCAGCCAGCAAAAAGGGCCTTCATGTCCTTGTTTGATGTGAGTTTTAGAATTTTCTTATACCGAAAAGTATGATGCCAAAAGCATAATGAGATCACACTATCCATGGGAGGCCAGGACCACAAATTCCTTTGAGACGCTCTTGTAGTTTTCATCTTCTCCTTCTTCTTCCTCCTCCTTCTTTTTCCTTCTCCTTCTTCTTTCTCCTCTTCTTCCTCATTCTCTTTCTCCTTCTCCTCTTTCTCACGCCTCTTCTTCCCCTTATTTTTGTCCTTTTGAGACAGGGGTTCACTATGCAATTCAGGCTGGCCTTGACCTCCTGTGTAGCCAAAGCTGGCCTCAAATGCACGGAGATCCTCCTGCCACAGCCTCCCAAGTGCTAGAGTTACAGGCATGCACCACCACACCTGGCTTTATCCTTATTAAAGAAGTAAAAATTTAGCTAAGAAAATATCCAAGATGAAGAGGATGGCCCCATTTCTACTTATATTACAACAGCGAATGATCCACTCATGACAAAAGGCAGCCTGGGGGCACAAACCAGTCCAAAAAAGCCACCCTGCTCTCTCCTGAGCCAGTCCATGACCAGCCTCATGGATGAATGTGCACTCACCTGGAACACACACAATCAGAAACTGCTCATTGCACAGTGGAAGGAAAAACTACTAAACACACTCCATACACCACTACACATAGAGATTCAATCAAGTGGAATTTGAGCTTGCCATGATTCTCACTTAACAAGAATACAGCATTTATATTCAAACTTCCAAGAAAAATATGTTTTAATGTATTAAAATTAAAACCCAAATCCAGGCCTTTTGCCACATCAAATAATAAGCAGTGTGATAACTATATCTGCTTGTGTGCCATGATGTTTTTTAGGGGAGAAGCATTATCATTGAAACCATTCACATTGTAACCTGTGGATGTTTTTTAAAAATTGAACCACTTCCTCCAAATGAGTAAGGCAGATTATCTATAAGAAAAACAGAATCAAATAGAATAAAAGTACTATAGAACCCATAAAATATTTTAAAAGGTAATATGTGGGTAATTACGGAAAAGGTGGAACTAGGAGATCACCTAAAAGCCAAAATAATGCGTGCTAGGATCTGTTAGAGACACAAAGGCAAAGGCTAGAATGTCTCATTTCCATTCCTTGGGGAATGATAAGTTCCATGTTGACGTGCACAAAGCTCCACAGTATTTTACACTTTATTCTGGCATCACAGAGAAAGCTGTCCTTGGTCTCTTCAATGCACCTGGTGACCACCAACAACTTTAGCCACTGCCTCTCAGTCTGCATCCTCTTGTTCTTTCCCCCTGACACAGGGGAGGGGACTCTCACACTTACCAGCATGGTGACCATCAGCCTGTTCTTGGCACTACTGAAAAGAATCTACATTGATTACAAATCCACGACAATGTCTGCGCAGGCACAACTGGCTCTCCTGAGGTCAACAGTCAGCATAAAAATTGACCTGGGGCTGATCATTAAGACATCCTAGTTTTGTGTCTCTGGGCATCCTCTGGACAGTGGGCTTTGTGGAAAACTCCAGGGCTATTGAGTAACAGCTCTCTTCTTTCTGTGATCCCTGGTGGCATAGCCCACACCAGAGAGGAGAGAAAAAGACTAAAAGACAGACGTTGGCTCTGAAAGAATTTTGTGGTTCATTAGCACTTGACACCATTCCTTCTCTGTCAATGAAGTCATTTGTTTGGCACTTTTGAAGCACTGGTGATACAGCAGGGAATAAGAGAAGGTCTAGGCACTCCCAGAGTGTCTATTGGAAAAAGAACACAAGATGATGGGGAGTGAAGATATTTATGTACCAACATACACATGTATCCACGTAGATGCACATGTGTATGTCTGTACATATATATGCATGCATATACACGTATACATATGAAATGGTGGTGGTGATAAAAAGAAAAATATTTGTACCTGAAAGAAAGGACTCACCTGAATGTTCAAACCAGAATTATTCATAACACTCAAAGCATGAAAAGAACTCCAATCCTCACCGTCTGGAGAATGGGTAAACATTCAGTGTATCTATTCAGTAAAATACCGTTTGGCAATGAAAAGAAGCGAAGTCCCGAGCACTACGCCGCAGTACGCAGAACCCAGAAAGCCATGCGCTACACGGAAGAAGCCAGAGGTAAGAAGCCCCATATCTTAGGATGGCACTTACATGAAACACCGAGAGGGCAATTGCACAGAGACCCAAGAAATGAGTGTGCGCTAGGGGCCGGGGAAATGGGGTAGTAGAGAATGATTAACTAATGAGAATGAGGTTTACTTGAGGGTGGTAAAAAGGTTCTGGAATCCTAATTCTAATCCACATGGTGGTGGTTGTACCATGTTGTAAAAATACCAAAATACACTAAATGAATGTTTTACATGAGTTAAAATGGTGAAGTTTGTATAAAGTCTTTTTTAAAAAATGTTAACAAAAGAAGAAAAATAGACTAGGGTAAGAGGACAGATGCAACAGGAAGGATGTTATTTTAGTTAATGTGGCCACCAGAGGCCTTCTGGGTAAGTGGAAACTGGAGTAGAGATCTGAGCTGGTGAAGTCGCAGGCATCTTTGTCCCCAGGAATAAATGTACCACCCACTTCCTTTCTCCACCTCTCTCTCTCTTTCACTGCTTCCTTTCCTCCCTGTCTTTCCCACCCTCACCCCTCTCTCTGTACCACTTTTTACTGTGACAAAATATTCATAACACAAAAATCATCACTTTAGCTACCTTACATGTACAATGCATTTCTGTTAACTGCTTTATCATTTATAATATCAGATAACCACCACCACTATCTATTTTTCTGTCTTTTTTTGAGACAGTGTCGCACTATGCAGTTCAGGCTGGTCTTGAACTCAGTTTGTAGTCCAGGCTGGTCTCGAACTCACAACGATCCTCCTGCCTCAGCTTCCTGGGTGCTGGGATTACAGGTGTGTACCACCACACCTGGCCACCACTATCTCTTTCTAACAGTGTTTTGTCACCCCAAACAGAAAACTGCTATTGCTCTTTTAATGCTATAGTTAGGCTATTGATATAGAAGGACAAAAGCTGAAAAATAACTTTTATAAGAGAACAGGTAAGCTGGGAGCGTACTTAGGTCATCCTGGAGTTTCTTTCCTGTTTGACAAAGGGTTAACGAGCATGGCTGGGCTTCTGCCCCACAGCATATGCAGCTTGTGTGCCCAGAGAGAAAGCTAGCAGGTAGAGGAAGGCATGTCTGGCAACATTAGCCTTGTGGTGGGAAGGTTCTCTCCTCATCATGAAGCAATGAGTTTGTAAAGATTTGCTGATACACCAGCTGTGGGCCCTCACCTCTGAAATGGTCGGGCACCTTCTTTTATCCATGACTCTGCAGCCATGGATGGACAGACAGCTGACTAATCTAGCTCCAACAATTTCCAACCTGTCCTTCTGCTCTCCAAGTAATATATAACTTTACAAATACAACAGAACTATTTTTCTACATCTTGGCACCAAACCATAATAATTCACAGAAGAAGTTTTTTTTTTTTTTTTTACTGCGAATAATGTGTGTATGTGTGTGTGTGTACACAGACCCACTCAAAGGATAACTATTCTGCTACTTTTAAAAGGAAACATACGCTACTTAAAGAAATATAAAGATGACATAGTTTGTATTATTTTGAACTAATAAGAGTTGGTCCCTATAAACAACATTCTCAGCTTTACTTTCTCATAATGTCATTCTTACTTCAGGCTGTAACCTGGTTTATATATTACATGGCTTTGGTACATCTAAGAAGAAATTTAAATTTACCTTGCTTGTAAGAGAAACAGACATTAACGCTAAAATATAAACTCTCACTTAACATACTCACATGGACTCAAAACACTGTGGCTAAGAAGCTGACACAAGGCAGTGTGATTGAAACAACTTTTGCATAAAAATATTTAAAAGATGTGCTGAACCCTATCACAAAAGAACACTGATATTCCTGGTGTAACAGAACCAGTCAGCACTGAAGCCCTGCTGAAGAGCATGCAAGAACAAGAAATAGATGTGTCTTCTCTTAAAGGATGCTGATTCATGAAGAAGGAATTTTTGTTTTAAAACATACTTCTGTTTAAACTGTGCCGCAAGACAAAGATACTATGCAGTACAACTAGGCTGACAATACCAAAATGCACTTCCTGGGTGAGCCCCTTCATACCAGCAGCACCACAGAACTGACAGGTCGGGCAAGGCAGTAACCAGCCACAGCACTACTGTCCTCTTCAGGACCTGGCGTGGGTCCCAGTTTTCTGGCAAGCTGGACCTAAACTCCCTGGCTCTCACTTGCTGAGGTCTCAAACTTCCAGTCTTCCCAGAGGGAGCCTCTCTAGCCCTTCTTTCTGCCCTACCCTAGCCCTCTCCTGGCCACAATCCTAAAGCCTAGCATTGTGAAGGGCTGGCTTGTCCTCTTGGAGCCTCACAGCACCCCAGTGCTGGGCCACAATGTACCTGGCCATCTATGAGCTGGCCAAGGCCACGACTCGCTGGCAGGCCCTGGAGCACTGCTCACCCATCAGCAGCCTCAGACTCTCACTTTCCCTCTCTTCTGACTGTCCTATTTCGGACAGACAGACCCGAAGCTCCTTGAGGATCGCTTCCTGGACTGCTCACAGAAGGCTGTGTGACTTCTTGGCTGCAATGTATAGTGCTCAGCTCCACGGAGAAACTACAGCATTTTGCTTGTTATTTTTTCCTCTTCTACCTCACCTCTCTCTTACTCTGAACTGTATGATGGCACCTTCATTCCAGCAAGGCTCCGAGCAGCAGGGTGGCAAGGTAAGGAAGCCTAGGGGCTGCTAGAGCTGTCTTCACCACAGTTGGTGCCACTGGGGCAGGGGTATAGAATGACCCTTTCTTTCTTCAGGCTTTCTATCATGCCAGCTAGCCAGCCAGGCTACTCCTAATGGATAACAAATGGGCCTCATGATGCCTCTCTCTGGAAGGACTGCCACTACCCACTGTTCTGTTTTTCTTTTCGCTTTTTTGCATTGTGGTAATGCATCATCTCCCTTGGCTGGGTGTCATCTTGTGGAAGGTCACTGAAGGTATGTGACCTTGCCCTCCTACGCTGTCTTCCACTTGCGCACACCCCCAGCACTTTACGGAACCAGAAAACCAGGACTCTGGTCATGGTCCTGCTGGACAACTCACTGTTCCTTATTGTGTAGCTGGAAGATCTTCAATACAGTGGGAAAACCAGAGCAACAGGGGATGGCACTGTGCTTGCAACACTGACCTGGGGAGAGTGCCCTTTGTCTACAACTAAAAAAATAAGATCTCCATTCACATTACGGAACAGTACTTTCTCCCAAGCCTCCTACTATTCATCTTCATTTCACAGATATTTAAAGCACGTATTATGTTGCTATGGACAATTAGCCTTTTATCCAATTTTAGTTGAGAGTTTAACTCTCCCACCCGAAGGTTTTAATTATACCCTCAGCCCCATACTTAGGCCCTAGTTCCTGCAGCTGGAAATCTGCCCCAGTGATGTTATAACCTTGTTAATGTAACAAAAGAGGAGTTTACTTAAAACTGGACTGACTGTGGACTTAAGCCAAATTTACTTGAAAGAGGAAAGAGTCTGTCAAAAATCCTATAGTAAACACAGCAAAGCAGTTCTTTCATAGCCCTCCCTTAATTCATAGCGACAAGCAATTTACATGTAAGTGGATTCATATGCTCTACCAAGAGGCCGCCTGCCTCTCTGTGCTGGGCGGTGTGTGCACCCCATACTCCCCCCTTCTGCTTTGCTTTCCTCCCTTTTAGGTCTTTCCCTGCTTTATGGGTATGTGGAGTAGAAGGCCATCCTCCTTAGTGAAACAGCATAAATCCACGATGTTTTAATCACCCCAAAGCATAATTAAGGCCCTCTAAACATTTACCAAGAGAGTCACTCCAAATAAAGGCAGTCGAAATTTCTGAAAGCCACTCTCAGTCCTGACTGCTGTTCTGTCAAAAGCCCACTTCAAGTTCCATCAAAGCAGCTTAGAGAGTCCAAACCCTCCCTGCCATGGAGGGCAGAGGCCTGAGCGTGAAGTGGGAGGTGCTAAACCAAAAGCGGAGCCCAGGGTTCCCTCTGCTGCCAAAACCCTTCGGGGCCTCTTACCTTCCACTGTTAATTAGATTATCTTTCTTAGTCCACACACTAACAAAAAGCACACATTAGACTAAACAGTGTGGCAACAAGGCAGGGCTTGAAAGGGAGCCTTTGGAGAAAACATTAAAGAAAAGTATCATTCTTAATAAAGTAGGAAAGATTCTACTGGTAATTTTAGCCTGCAAGGGGTGGGGAACAGATCTCTAATATTTTAAACACACATACACATGCACACACACACACACACACACACACACACACACACACACACACAAAATTAACTGCACCCAAGTAGAAGGCCAGGCAGAGGTTTACTTTCTCTTCATCATTTTCAACTGTGCTCGTTGACAAAATCCATCCATAGCAAACAACTGGCCAGCACTCAAGTTCCTTTCATGCACAGTGAAAGTTTAATTGGTTCTAACTAGATCAAAAGTTGTTTTCCCCTTTTTGGCATGTATCTGTATCGTTTCTGTGCTATTTGGAAGCTGCGAAACATCAAAGGCAGATCCGTCATTCTCAGGGAACCTCTATTCCTGAGAGGCGAGCCCCAGCCACCTCTCCTTCTGCCCTGCCAGCTTTCAGGGCTGCTCCGGGAGACGCTGAATCCTGAGCACTGCCTGTGGCTCCCTCTGAGTCCTCAAGGGCACCCAGGATTGAGTGGACTGACTACCCCTGACAATGCCCCAGGGCAGCCCCAGACCAACCATTCCATGCAGGAATATGGCAAATTCTTTAAGACACAGAGCCCATGAGAAATACCCTGAGAAGAAGAGAGTCCAGAACTAAGGCTGCCACTTAGGTCCTCAACAGCCCCTGCCGGCGGCCTTGTTTAAACTACCCCGCAGTTACCCTAGCAGACTGCTCTCTGCCCCCGCCCTTTGGCTCTCTGTGCCCTTCACTGTCATTTCTGTGGATCTTAGCTTTGAAATGGGTTAGGCCATTACCTGCCTGCTTGGAGCCTTCCACTTATAGGACAGTTTTGGGTTTTGGAGAAGAGGGCATACTAACCCTCTATCACATTAGCTGTGTCCTTTAACAAGTTTACTTAACCTCTCTGAGTCTTTATTTCCTTCTCTGTAACCTGGGGAGACTAACATCTTCTTCATCAGACATCTGCCTTTGGAAGGGCCAGCGCTTCCCACTGGAGACATCATTTCACACTAACTCTTCACTTTGCTGGAACACAGATGTGATGGCTGAGCTGCAGTAGCAATTTTGCAACATGAAAACAAAAGTTTGCCATGATAGAGGACAAAAGAAGATGACAATAGCAAGATACTCTATAACTTCTGGACTGCCTGCCTCCAGATGTTTTCTTTCTTGAGGTGCTGTAGACTGAACACAGGGTCTTGAGTTTGCTAGTCAAGTGCTCTACTGCTGAGCTGTGTCCCCTATACTGATTTCCCTTTGGCACAAAAGATGGGGCTACACAGAAAAAAGGGTTTCAGGACCTGTGAGGAAAGGAGATGACAACATGAGCTCCAGAGTGCCTCCTACTGGAGTGCATACCGCTCTTCCCCTCGCAGCAGCCCTGGCACGTGCTACAGGATCACAGCACTCCATGACTAAACTGTGGTTTTATCCCTGTCTGTGACATTCTAGCTTCCCTTACACTCCCAAATATTATGTTTAAGAATCCTTATGCTTTCCCTGAGTTGTGTTTCAACAGAAGAGCCATCCCTGGAAAGAATGGGCCTCACTAAGGAGCACTGAGAGCATATCCTGAAGGGCGGGTACTTACTTAATGCTTTCCCATTTCCCAGGGCAGCTTCCCTAACTTGGCACCCTGGGGTTCTGCTTCAATTAACTTATCAGCACGGGTCAGGGCAGCAGAGGGAGAAGCAGGCGCCAACCCTGGCAGCACCATGTGACTGACACAGCCCCCCCCCCCGCCCCCACTGCACTGCATGGCGGGCTCTCAGCCAGTCCGCAGGCAGCCCAGACGCACTGAGGACTGAGTAAGGGAGGCTTCTCATTTCTTGAATATCTCTACTCGCTCAATGCCAGAGCCTCAAGATTCTGATGAAGTGATGACAGGATGAACACAAACAATAAAAAGCAAAACAAGACCCTAAGTACTCGGAAGAATTACAAGTGGTTAGAATTTATCTTGTATACTAGAGAGCAACTATATTTGCATAATGCAATTTTCAAGATACAGACTTTAGACATCAGATTGGTTTCCTTCTTTTTTATAGGAAACCGAAGGAGATTTAAATTCAGAGCATTCAAGGACCAGTTTCTAAAAGCCACTCTGACTCGTCTTACTCCTCAATCCACCAGAAAAAGTACACTGAAAATGACTTCAAACCTTTTTGTCTGTAGTATCACTGGTAAGCAGAAATGCAACATGAGGCACATTTTCTAGGAGTCACATTACACATTGGGCAAAAAAGCCCAGTTGGCATGAATATTAATATTTTCATTTAACCTAATATATCTAAACTATTATTATTTGAAAATATAATCAAAATAAACATTACTGAGATAATTTATATTCTTTCCTTCATACAAATTTTGTAATCAGGTATGATTACAAAAACTCACGGAAGAGAGTTTACACTCACAGAACCATTAAATTTAAACTAGATGTATGCCCAATGCTCAACAGCCACACAGGGCTTTTAAAGCCGCACCACTGTCAACACGGATTCATAGCACCTGTCCCATCTACGGGCACATGAGCACATACACGTGCAGAATCAGTGCACAAAGGCACTTATTAGCAGAATAACCACTTACCAGTTTCCCCCAAGTGTCACCCAAGAAGCATGCTTGTTTATGTCCTGACTACCCTGAACATTGTCTGAGAGGTGTGATTTCAATCAGTTGATTTCTTGTTTGCAGAAGGTACACTTGTATATCTGTTTGTTTATTTTAGATCAACTGTTTTTGCATACTTTCAAATTTAGAACACTGTGCTCACTTTTGATGTTTGTTTCTAGTGAAATCTAGTAAGTTCCGATTATTTTACTTATTCATGTTTATTTTATTGTGAAAATAACCCATAACTTTGGGCTACAATCTACAAAAACTCTCATCATAAGTACATTTGATATAATTTTTATACTTCTCCAGAACTTGGTGATATTCTTTTACAATACAGAACAGACATGCTTGTGATGCTTAGATTGAATAGGAAGGCAGCGTCCAAAGATCTGCACAAGAAAAAATGGAAAAAGGGGAAAACATCAGTATCTCAGAGAGGAAAAGTCTATGTGGAAAGAAACAGAAACATGAAAGGGTGTCTTCTTTCTGCCAACTATTCCTAATACAGAAATGATAGGATTCCGAAGAAGAAATGAAACTAAAAGTTACAATAGTGGTAAATGATTATAATAATTCCGCGGGTAGCATTGACGGAGTTCACTATCACTTCACAAGCTCTTCTGTGATCAAAAAATGAGAGAAAATATTATAAAATCCTTATGTACCTTCTGGACCAAACAATACGGAGATACACTTGTACTCTGTTTTATATCAACTATTTTTTGCATGCTTTTTAATTTAGAATGTTGTATTCACCTTTGGTGTTTGTTTCTAGTGATATTTAATAAGTTCTGATTATTTATTAAAAACAAGGAAGTTTTAAAAAGTCATTTACAATTTATATCTAATTAATTAGATAAATCTATTAATTATATCTAAGTTAATTAGATCTAATTAATCTAATAGATCAAATAACTGAAAAATATGAGACAGTGAAATGTCAACCAGGACATCCATCTTTGACGTGAAGACCACTACATTTAGTGGGGAGACATTTTATCGAAATTATACTACCCACAGAAAAAAAAGGAAAGGCCAACACAACAGGATAAAGTGCTATGTTAAAAAAATGCAATAATGCAAGAAAAATTCAGAGACTAAATACTACTGCCCAGATTATAATGTTGCATTGTGTATTCAATGCTTTAAAATATACCATACACAAAAAATTGAATAAATTGGATGAAACTTTTATATTTCCTGTTATAACATCTTATAAAAATTAATGAAAAATGTAATTTTTGGTCATCTTGTATCTAAATTCTTGGACTGGTACGTGGGCAACATGTATCTCCATTCCCCCTTCTTTCTTGTCCCATTCACTTAGTAAAGAGGGAGTAACAATATAGTTTACTAAACTATGATCTGTTTGGTTTAGCATCAGGCAAATCATAGCTTAATCCAGATAAACTTGCAGGCAGTCAACCATTTGTGACTTATAAAGTTGGCAAAACTGAGTATTTAACTCAAAGATTTCACAAACAGGGTCATAGTAAGATCCAGAACTAAGCACATAGTAGACCCCCAAAATCACTGCTGTGAGTGGCTGCTCTTAGCCTCTAACATGCTTGGCACTCTTTTATAGGCCATACAAAGTCTCTACAAGCCTGACTGACAAGTAACAACTAGACCACAAGCATGGAGCTGACCAGTACAAGGTGTCCCCGGCTACCACACACGTCTCAAGGCCTGTGGCTACAGACACCTGGAAGTACATCACTGAGATGCCTCAGATGCTACTCAAAATACGTTCAAAATCATCACTACTATCATTGCCACTATCAAGACTACCAGCAGCACAGCCACCATCGCCATCATCATGGGGTCAGTGTTACCACCAACACATCATCGTCGTTGCCGTCATGATCACTCCGCTATGGTGTGGAACACGTCCCCCCAAGGCCTCCAGTTCTCAGAGGCGTGGCTTTTGGAAAGTGATGGAAGCATGGGGGCAACCTGACTGACTTGCTGTTAGGAGGCAGGGTCTGGTCCCAAAGAGGTGGGTCACTGGGTACCTGACCCACAAGGGCCATCTTCCTGCCCAGCCCTTCTCTGCTCTCTGCTTCCCGGTTGCCAGGACGTGAGCAGTTTTTCCTTCATAGCTGACCTAGACTGAAGACAGGAGCCAGAATAAATCTGCCATCCTTTAGACTGTGAGCATCGGGGGTGGTGTCCCGTCGATGAGAAAGCGACTAGACACTCCCCCTTGTTGTTCCTGTTGTCCATCTGCACTCCCAACACCACTGTCACCAGCATCCCCACAGCACCTGCTAATAAGCCCTCACTCAGTCCCTCTCACCTGCTTCCAGAAGGCATTTCCAATCCTGCACCAGTTAAACTCCTATTCAATCTTCAAGGTACAGGTGAAATATCACTACTCAAATCCCTCTCCACCTCACAGGACAAATGTATTTCTCTCTCAGTTAGCAAGACCAGCCAAAAAGCCCCTCTGTGCATATCTGGATTAAAACATAATGACCCAATTACACAATCTTATCTGCCTACTTTCAGCACCTAGCACTAAGCCTGGAACCCATCAGAATCAAAATATGTATAAATTGATAGAATTTAAGTGAGTGATTGAACATCTGCATTTGCTGGATATCAGTGCCTTCCAATGCTGGTGCTTTAGTTAACTGGTACATTCCTCAGATGCTGAGCTACAAAGTGATTTGGGGTTGTGAGCTGGTATTTCTAGTCATTATATATATATATATATATATATATATATATATATATATATTCCACCTTTAGAGAGGTGTAAGTAACAATGAACCTGGACCGTAACTCATATGCCCTTACACATTTTACTGAACTGTCCAGAGACCATCTTTAATAGCTTTATTGACAAAGTCACATATCATACAATTCAACCATTTAACTTACAACTGAGTAAGTTTTTGTGTATTAGAGATTTATGAAATCATCACAATTAATTTTTGACAATTTTCATAACCACAGAACTAAACTCTGTTTTCACCCTTGAATTTCTCCACCAGCTCTAGCCAACCACTAATCTGCTTTCTACCTCTATAGATCAGCCTACTTTGTCTTACAAGTCTGAACACACAGTAAGTGGTCTTTTGTGAGCAGCTTCTTTCACTCAACACGATATCTTCAAGGTTCTTCTGTGCTGAAGTATCTGTTGGTACTTCATGTTCTTTAGAAAATTATCTATTTAAATCCCTTGCCCATTTTTAAATTGGATTATTTGAATTTTTATTATTGAATTGTAGGATTTCTCTGTATATTCTAGATACAGCTCCCATACCAGATACATGATTTGCAAATATAGTCTCCATTTTGCGAGATGTCTTGGTAATACCGTTTGAATGGAAAATGGTTTCGCTTTTATGAAGTAAAACTTACTTATTTTTTTTTCTTTAGCTTATAGTGCTTTGGGTATCGTATCTAAAAAGACATCGTGTAGCCCAAGTTCATAAAGATTTATACCAATGCTTTATTGTGAGTGTTATAGTTTTATCTCTTATATTTAAGTCTATAATCTACTTTGAGTTAACTTCTGTAAATTATGTAAAAGAGCTTTATACATTATTTAGAATTTTAAGAAATAAAAACCTCATAAATTTTCGAA
Organism: Dinomys branickii; assembly: GCA_004027595.1. NCBI lineage: Eukaryota > Metazoa > Chordata > Mammalia > Rodentia > Dinomyidae > Dinomys > Dinomys branickii. The sequence continues at coordinate 30,593 of PVLD010001014.1, read as the reverse complement.
GTGTATCTCATGACTACATCATGTTTTTTTCTTCAAGGAAACAATATGTAAGTACTGTTTCTCTTGAACATTTTAGAGAGAGGTGTGGCATTAAAGTCCAGAGTATTTTATACCGAAGAATCAGGGAAGTAAAAAGCTTGTTTGTTACCAAGCTGTTTTGCACGTTGATAAAATCCCTCAGAAACTGGGTTCGTAGGTCTCATGCTATCTTTCATTGCCATGATGTCTACATCCGGAACAATGAAGCGCAGTAGGTGCTCATGGCTTCGCGCTTTCATTTTCACTTCCTCCCCTTCCTCCTCCCCTTGCTCTCTCCCTCCCTTCTTTTCCGCTACTCTCTCTCCTACTCAAATCTCTCCCGCCTTCCCTCCCAATTCCCTTCTCTTTCTTCCTAACCGCCATCATCCCTCATTTACTTCCCGATTTCCTCTCTTAAATCTCCTCCCCCGTAAAATGTGAGCTCACTGAAAGCACCCCCAGGGCGGCCACCTGGGCAGTGTTCTGCCACTGTAGCCTTCCACACACAGTGCTGGGCAGGGTTCAACACGTGCTTTAGGGTTTGGCTTGCATAGCTGAGCATTGCTCATGAGTTCCAACCTGAACGGTGCCCTTCTTCCCAGGTGACTACGCATGTACTGTTTCATCTATATTCAATTTTGGAGAAAAGGCAGTTAGTAGATTTTTAAAAAAACAAAAACAGTAATCAAGTAAATCACTTATATGTATCATGTATGTATGGAACAAGATGAAAGGAAAAACATTAAGATGTCAGACCTTTTTGGGGAGTAAGCACTCTATTCCTTTTGACAGTCAGTATCTCTTGTAATATGCATATGTAATTTCATTTTTTTTTTTTTTTGGCACTAGGAATCGAACTCTTGATATTTCACTTGCCAGGCAGGAGCTGTGTCACGGAACTATATCCCTGGCCCTGTAATTTCTATTTTCAAAATGAGATAAATCTGTTTTAAAACAAGTATTTTTCACTCTTGATTTTTTCAGATATGAAAAGAGATGTAACCTTGCTGCTATTGGTCACTTAAAAACGTTATGCAAGAAAAAGCATCCTTGTAAGTCTTATGCAAATGTGACTTACCAATCTCATTTTAGGTAATGCTAACACAAGTCAGCATTCTCCAACCCATTGCACTGTTAAAATGTCTAGCACGCATAGAATTTCTGATCATCCCGCACAGATGATTCTCCACAATCATTTGGCCTCGCCATGGTGTCTCCCACTCTCCTCTCCTGTATCACTAACTATGTGACCTTCCTCCATATCAAAGATAAATTTGCTGGGCCCTTAATCTTTAAATAAAGTAACCTCTATACTTGAAGGGCAGCATGTAAGCACTGAATAGAATCTGTACATATGAGAGAGACAGGGCATCCTGGGTATTTCTGTAAACTAACTGTTAGCTGAAGTTAAAACCTCTGGAAGCTGTGGTCCATCAGTTCTGCTGTGGATGCCACTAAGGCTGAAGTAAATGGTTCTAAGAGAGTTTCCGGAGACAACAGAGAAATTTGCTCAGCTTACAAAAATAGAAAATAAAAAAAGGGAAAGAAGAGGGGAAGGGAGAGGAGGGGAGAGAAAAGGAGAGGGGGGAGGGGAAGGGCAGGGAGGGGAGGGGAGGGGAGAGAGAAATCTCGGACAACAGAAGCCAGATTCCTGACCTAGCTGAGGAACTTTATAGACTCCTTCCCATTCTAAACCACACAGATTTGAATGTCAAGCCTAGGACAGAAATCCAGCTCAGCCCAAAGTTATCCCATGCCACCTCCTAAAGGAAAGATCTTTGTATATGAAAGCTTCCCACTGCCTCCTTTAAATCATCTGAATTTAACGCCAGGGTTAAATGTACCATTACATATACAAATGAGCCAGGGTAGGATGTACAAATAGGACAGTGAAATGATCAAGACTAGAGTAAGCTTCTGGAAAGTGGGGACAGTCGGAACTATGACTGGATCAGCAGCTAGCTGAGTATGAGGTCCCTGGACATTACACAGTAAATGACAGGTTGAATGAATTAATGTTAAGGACAACATGATAAATTGATTTTTTTCCAGTAAGATGAAAGGGGATGTTAATCCCAATGGGATCATTAATAAAACAGTGCAAGAATCTCAGTAAGTATGTTCAGACTTTGTTAGAGATCTAGGGGCTATTCCAATTACAATATGAACTTCATTCTGCTTTCATTCTCTATAGAAAGACCCCTAAGCAAGACTCAAGAAGCCCTCAGTGTAAAAGACGTGATCACCACCAGTACAGCTTTACATACTTTTTTTTTTTTTTTTTTTTTTTTTTGCGGTACTGGGGATCGAACTCAGGACCCTGCGCTTGCTAGGCAAGCGCTTATTCCACTGAGCTATATCCCCAGCCCTAGCTTTACATACTTTGAAAGTTATTTGTTTCTTCAAAATTCTGATGTTACTATTCAATCAAGAGGATGAAGAGAGAGGACCAAGAGAAGACCTTCTCTGTCAGTTATGCAGAGAAAGATCAATATTTACTAAGACATGGTAAGAGATGTAATCATGTAACCCTGAGAACACTGGACCTGAAGCATAAGCCAGGGAGAATAGAGCTAAAATTTGATTAAGGGATCTCGTCAAGTGGTATAAATCTTTCTGGTTTCTCCATATAATACCACCTAATGGTCAGTTCTACTGTTTTATGGCAATATTTTTAAACGTGTATAATATAAGCCTTTCACATTTGGGCCCCAGGACATTCCAAGACTACGGAGAAAGGCCTGCATGAGAATTCACCACTACCTTACAGTGTTTGTAATTTGGTGTCAAAATGTTTATCTGAAAAAATAATGTTTATACTGAAGTATTTATGGATGTAATGATATAATGTCTGAGATTTGCTTCAAAATAATCCAGGGAAAAGGGTGGGGATTGGCAATGAGTTGAATAATTCCTGAAGTTGGATGAAGGAGATGTGGGGGTTTGCTTTGCTTTCACTTATAATTGATATTAAAAAAGATTTAAAAGTATTGTATCCAGGTCTAATAGGCCGTAAATTAGGAAAGAGTTGGTTTTACGGAAATACTTCATCCCACTCCACAGAGCCACTCCTGCATCTGACAAAGGAGCAACCAGCACTCACCAGTACCAGGCTTAGTCGGGCCTCATCCTGGTGCCGGTGTGCTTCCTCCCAGGCATCTGTACGGATGCCGCACTGAAGGACAGGCTTCTCACAGCACTTGAAAAAAATGTATGACTTTGTAGGAAACTATCAATCCACGAAAATTCTTTAAACCCTTCTCTAAATATTAGTATTTCATAAACTCACCTCTCCAAATGAGCAGTTTATTTAACTTCAATACAAAGGTATTCTGAACCAATGTAAGCCTGTTAAATATAGTTTTGGAGCTGTTTAGGAAATAATTTTGTCAGAAATAGAAGACACAGGCAATGCCCAAAGTGAAAGTAGATTACAAAAAGCTCCTGATGGAATCAACTGTATAGAATTTAGAAGTTTATACTTTGAAAGAAAAATAATGGCACTGAATGAAGGTCAAGGATCTAAATTACCCCACTGAAGATTAGTAGATGAATATTAGTGGTTGACGCCATACTGCCTTTACAGATACTGGCTGTGAGCCCGTGTTACAACTCCACTGGGCTAGTGAACTGAGTATACCGCAGTGTACTGGAGGAAGGGCTCGGCCACTGATCCAAGGTGAGAACCCACAAAAACACACAGGCCGGGGCTAGGCTAGCTATTCTCAACCAGAGGAGATTCTGCTCTGTGGTTGAACTCTACCAATGTCTGGAGATCTTTTTTATCGCCACCGCTGTGGGAAGGGTATTTATTCTATTCTCTACCAGGCAGAGGCCAGCACCCCACCATGAAGAACTGCTCAACTGAGTGTCAACCTTGAACCTTCAACCACAGCAATGCCTCCCAGCATCCATGCAAGAGGGGATGGGAGTGCTCAGAGCAGACAGCGGGAATGGCAGGAAGGGGGACACGGTGGTCCCCCTTCTCTGTTGCTCTTATAGACAACGTAACTGCAGTCACCAAGTTGGCTTCTCAGTGATCTGTTAGCTTCTGCTCTACACCCACGGCCACCACCCTATCCCAGCTCTGACCCCTAGGATTGCTGAAGGACCTTCCTAACCAGCATACCTGTGCTCGAATCTATTCTCTGTGCAAGTCAGGGAAATATGGTAGAGAGATCAGGCACATAGCTGGACCTCACGACAATCCACAGAGGCTGAAATCCCACTTTGGCTGGATGGGTTAGTTATTTAACCTCTGTGCCTTGTTTTCCCCAAACTCAAAATGGAGATGATAACCATACTTACCTTGGAAAGTTGTGAAGCTTAAATGAACTGTTGCATATGAAGCTCTTTAGAAGTACCTGGCACCTGGGAAATATACTGTAGACACATTTTATTATTTTCAAATCATAATACGATTTTCCCATCTTCATTCAATAAGTTCCTGTTCTTAGGATAAATATTAATAATTGACCGTGACAAAAGGCTGTGGGTACCTGGCTGTGCTGACCTCTCCAGCCTCAATTAATATAATTTTCTGCATTTTTCTCTGTGCTCCAGCCTCACAGGATTCCCATAAGCTAGTGAAAGGCAGGTGAGTCCTTTCTGCCACAGGGCCTTTGCACAGGCAAATCCTCTCCCCTTGCCATGCCCTTGTTTCAGTTACTTTCTTACTGCTGGAGCAAAATAGCTAATACCCATGAGTTAAAGGAGGCAAGGTTTATTTTAGCTCACAGTTTGTAGTGGTTTCGATCCATAGCTGACTGGTTCTGAGGCAGGGCACCAAGGCAAAGAGGCACAGCAGAGGAGAAACAGTCCATTGCTTGGCAGGTAGAAAGTAGCACAGCTTCCTTCTTCTTTCCCTTTCATTCCATCCAGATACAAGTCTATTGGTTGGTGCCACCTACATCCAGGGTAGGTTTTCCCTTCTCAGTAAATCCATATCCACACCCAGAAATATGTTAATCCAATTAGGGTACTAAACCAGTTATCACACTCATGATCTAGCCACTCCCCAAAACCCCTCTATGAGTGCATGAGGCCTTAAGGAGGCATCTAGATATAAGCCAATACACCCCAACCTCCAACAGCCCTACCTTTTCCCCAGTACTCCCCCCCTCTTGTGCAACACATCATGGCTCATAGCCACGTCCTCACGGTATTTTCAGGATACTCTCCGAGCTTCATGCTCCTCTTTTGTTTTGGATATTTATCCCACATGTAAGTCTTCATTCAGAGTTCTAATGCTGTGATTGGGCAATAGGCTGTCAACTAAGCACTCAATAAATATTTGTTCATTCTTCCTAGAAATACCTGACTGCTCAACATGTTTTCTTTTATGAATAAATCAGTGGCTGAACAAAGCATGCATCCAGAGAGAAGTGCTTAGGTTGTGCCTTAGTCTGGTGTGCTGTATGGCAGCTACAGAAACCCACAAATGACTTTAGCTTCACAGAAACCAGAATGCTTTGAACTTGACTGAAAGAATATTACATCCACTATGTTCTTGTTCGTTCCATCTCAAGTACCTTTTCCTTTCGGTCAAACTAGCTTTCCCAGGTCTGCAGAGCAAAGGGTGAGTTTTCACACAGTGGATGGGACAGAAACAGGGAACTGTGTTTACCAGTCCCAGACAGAAGCAGACTCTCGGAACGTCAGCCACACAGCTCTACAGTGTCAGCAGTCATTCACATTGACTCATCACTGGAAAGCATTTCATTTTTAGAAGGCACAGAATGGTAGATTTGTTCAGTGTTTTGACTTCAGCATCATGCAATGTTTCTTTTTCTCAAAATTATTTAATATAGGAAATACAAACATTTTCTAACAACACTTTTAAAAATCAGGTAACTAATCTTATGTACATGACCTTGGCACCCTGGGCTTACCTGCTGTGCTAGTCTTGATCCTGGAGGAAACAGAATTCACCAACTGTGGTTCCAGTGAGGAGACAATGAAGGGTATTCAGAAGGAGGAATGGGCACGGTTAATGAAACAAACAAGAGATGCTGAGGCAACCAGAAAATAGTGACACTGGGCTGGTATTATGTGTCGGACTGCAGCGGCCCAGAAAGATACAATTTAACTGCAGGAATAGTTGGAGCCATGAATGGATGCTGGTAAGAGGGGGGCTTACAGTTCAGGAGAACGGCCCTTGCTGCCAGGGACAGAGCCCACAAAGTACATGAGGGAGTTCCCTAGCCTTGTTCTCCATCAACACTCCCATCTCCTGCAGTGCCTCCTACTGGCCAAACAATGAAAGCCACCAGGGCAGCCCCTGACAGGCCCACAAGGAACACTTTCCCAGGGAGCAACAGGGCCTGGGGAGAGCAGAGAAGAACCACAGGGCCAACCCAGTCCTGCTGGCCTTATGATAAAGGATTAGCTCACCGATGCCTTGGAAATACATCAGAAGGACCATTTTCCACAAAAAATGACTGGCATTGCCCAGAAGGAAAAAACATCCAAGTTCAGGGCTCAAAGAACTGAACACACAAATATCAATTTTAAAATAGAGCAGAAAGACATCATTTTAAGTGTTACCAGAGCAATTAGACAAGAGAGAAAAATAAAAGGATCTAAAAAGATCGTATCACAGTGATATATGTACAACTATGTTTATAGCAGTGCAATTTGTAATTGCTAAATTGTGGAAGCAACCCAAATGTCCATCCACTGAGGGATGGATAAAAAAACTGTGGTATTTTTATATAATGGAATATTACTCAGCTATAAAGAAAGATAAACTCGAGGATTTTACAGGTAAATGGTCACAACTAGAGACCATGCTCATAAGTGAAATAAATCAGACCTGCATGTGTAAGCAACGTATTACCTTACTAGTTCAAGAACCTGAAAGAGTGAACAAAAATTAGGAGGCATGATAGACATTGTGAAATGAAAGGAAACTGCTCAAAAGTAAAGAGCTACTGAAGTGAGGGAAAAGAGAAAAGAAAGAAGGGGAAATTATGGATGGATGGATAGATAGACAGATAGAGGATAGCTAACACAGTTGCACGACTGACTTCTATCGCTTTACTGAAAGGAATAGTTAATGACTAATTATTTGATCAATCTTGCATGTGTGTATTTGTTTTCCTGAGAAACCACTTTGATGATTCCAATATGTAATACAACTATTGTTAATTTCCTACCACTTTGTCTATAATTCAGTATTGCTTGTATTGTTCTTATGCTATTTTGTAAATGGATGTCTGTTTGTTAATATGTTTTCCTTGTTATGTTTTTAAAACAAATGAATAAATGTTATCAATGAGTGGATGCTGACCCTAGCAGCAGCGCCCCCTGCAAAACTGTTCAAGCAAGTGAAACATTGGGAGTGAGGCAATAACTGATTCTCAAAATCAACCTCACACTCCCGCAAGTTCAAATTAAGACCCTTGGACTGTTGACTTAATCCAAAACTCAAGCCAAACATTGCATTTTAATTTTTATAATCAGGTAGTTCCCAAACTCTACGACTACTAAACAAAAGACTCTGGCCATACTTGATTGGCAATGTGGCTTCCAGCCGCAAATCTCCATTGCTTTGTTCTTAGAGAACAGAGTGGTCTCTCCCAAACACAGCTCATTCCCCAGACAAAACTGCTAGAGCCAGCCACGTCTCTGCTCCCCAATGCTGTCCCTTTTTCCCTGCCCTTTTGAGATCTTTCCTTTCCACATGTTTACTCTGCTTTCTGCCCAACAGAATCTACTAAGAGAACTGTTATATTGAGGGAATTCAGAAAATACTGAACCCTGGCATTTTGTAGGACACCAGAACAGAAGCAGGAAATAAAGGAGAAACAAAATCTTCACACAAAGGACAGTGAAACGTATGGAGAAAGGAGAAAGCAGAAGGAGGGAAGGGAGGAGGAGACACAGGAAACTGAGCAGAACAGAAGTGGGAGAAAGAAGGAGAGGTAGTTAGCTGGAGGCATATCGTATTCATGATATATGAAGGCATCTTTTCATTCATTTGCTTTCACAAGTGTTCATTAAATGCTTACCAGGGAGCAAAAGTATTCAGAGCCTTCTCCATTTTGATGCTGTCCCTCTCTGCAAACCTGCACGTACATCTTCATTCACTTGCAGCCTTTGTGACACCTTCTAGGGAGATGCAGATTTCTATGCTTAAGCTGTATATTCTTAGGGTATGTAGCTCCCCAGTCTTAGGTAGACTGGTTTTTTCCTGTGCAAAGAAAGGCAAAGGAAACCCCCACACACACACTGGAATTTTCTCCAAGGCTTGCCCTTGGGTACCTGGCACCTGTCTAGGAGTCTGTTTTCCTTTTATGGCCACAGGCTCTGCTATGGCACACATTCTCCACATTTTTAGCATTCTTACTTTTCTTTTATCTCTTTGGCTCTAAATAATCATGGCCAAAAAAGTTTCCCTAGAAAGGATCTGGGTACCCAGAAGGGTGTTGCAAAAGAGCGATCAAACGGAAGGAGAAAGAAGTGCAGCAAAGGAGAGGTTTGTGTGATCATACCTCAAGTGAGAGGGTTAGCCTAACCCTTGAGAACTGTCCAGTTTCACATCCTTACTCTGTAGTTGGGGAAAACAAAGGCCAAAGAAAGCCACGGGGGAAAAATGATGAAATGATGGTGCTAGACAACAACGTACGGTCAGGCACTGATGGAACAAGTCTTGGTGTCAGCCAGGGCTTAAATATCATAAGGATCTAAGTCTCCTGGGGAGTAGGAACCAAGGCATGTGTCAGCTCTGCTATGGAGCTACAGGGTAAGATGGTCCATGAGCCCAAGGAAGCGCGCCAGAGTAAAGAATCAAAACCTTCTACACAAAACGTCCCCAACCCACCTCCCTCTCTAGGTCTGATTATAATCCTGAGTGGGGAAAACACATCCAGAACGAGTCGCCTTTGAACATAAGTCAAAGTTAAGCCAGAAGTGAGAGCATACAAGAGTTTCTTCCTTACTGAGAGAAACGTTAATGTAAGGAGGGAGGCTGATTATGGATTTCTCAAATTGAGTGGCACTTTGGTCTGGGGAATTTTTGGTGTTAGTGACTTTCCTCTGCATTGTAAGAAGCTTAGCAGCATCCCTGGTCTCTATTCACTAGATTCTAGTAGCAACTTTCCCCTGGCTGTGACAACCAAAAATGTCCTGACATGTGTTTCAAAAATTCCCCTGAGGGGCAAATCCACCCCAGATTGACAGCTGTAACCTTAGAGAATGGTTATCTGAGCACACGTGTATGCTATAACCGTCAGATTCAAGCTTTGACTCAAGTCCAGAGAGCCTTCCTCACTGCACCAAAGAATCCTCCATTCGGCACTTGGTGTGTGAGCCCACTGCACTGTCCGGCCCTTGTTCTCTCCTTGTGTGTGATGTGGCTGCCTCACCCTAGCCTTAAGGAGTTAAAACCCGCAGCTCCTCTTCCAGCATCAGATCAGGTACTTCCCGGGACACCCTGCAACATGATGCTGCTCTCGGATTGGAAGAAAGGGCCACTGCGCCCCTTTGACCCTCCATGTTTGAGGAGGCTGGAAGTCTCTTCCCGTCTCTTCCCCATTTTTAATGAGTGACCTTCCGTAGCCACCACAGGCTGCTGTGAGGGTAGAGATAACACACATTATGGTGCTTGGAATTACTCAAGGTCTACAATTCACAAGCATTAAATTATTTAACTGCTGATTATGATTATTTAAGTTGAAAGCCTATACTTCTCTAGCTCAAAATGTTTATATTTCAGTTAAAAACCACCAGACCAAGGGCCCTTTTGACTGACATTTTTCATTATTAAAACTATATGTATAGTGCATGCTTCTAGCCAAAAGACAGTTATGTCCCTTATTTTGCTTTAAGATAAGGAAACCACCTTCAAAGGCTTCCTCCAACTGGCTCTTGTGCAGCGCCTCCCTCCCCCGCTGCCCAACCGCCCGTGCTGCTCTCTGAGGCAGCTAGAAGAGGCACCCATCTGCCCTGCTTCTACTACTTAGTCAAATCTGCCCTCCCTAACGCAGACTTGAAATTCTCATGATGCTGTTTCAAGTTTTTTGTTAGAAGACTGCACTCAGTGCTTAAGATCATGGGCTACAGATTTGCTCTATTTCTGAGTTTTAGGTATTGGAGCCTCAGTGTCTACATCAACAGGACTGGAGCAGTCATACCCCCTCCTTGTAGAAGGGAACAGCAATATGTATGAGAGGCACTTAGCCCATGTCTGACATCCAGGAAACACTTAATAAATGTTCACTGGTAGATTAATCCCATTACCAAGACCTGCGTGCCCTGAACATTGCCTATGCCTAGGCCAGTTTAATGCTGCAAAGACATTTTAATCATAAAGAGCACATTCCTCCTGGCATGAATGGTGAAGGACTATCTGATATGCAATTTAATATATTTCAGTTCATTCCCTATCATAATTTGTAGAACACATCTCTGTTTGGATCATGTATTTCATATCCAAAAAGTTACTGGGGGGAAAAAGGGCCATGGACAAAATAGAGGGAAATTCCACTGTGGTCAAACATGATTTTGACATGTGGCAGATGATTCTGCGTTCAAACGGAGTTCCTCAAAGGACAGAATAAGGAACAAAGAACTTACCAGGAATTGCTAAGTTTCATCTATGGTCCAGATCATTTACTTAATAGGATTATAGGTAGAATTCTACATTGCATGTTCTTAGAGATCATCTGTGTCCTTCTCACTTAGGGTGGAAACTCCCCTGCAACAGGTAAAGGTTCTCACTGCTACGAAGTTCTTTCCCACTGAACAAAAGGTTTCTTCCCGCAGTCCTGAGGTAGCACAAATCAGACCACTTCTTCTCCTACACGCCATTTTTATTGTTGGAAGAAGCATCTATCATCCTGGACTTCTCTAGACCTAACATTGCTCACCCATCAACTATCCCAGAAATGAGATTTTCAGATTTGTTCACTACAGGACTCTTACGTTTTGCCAAGCATGATATCTAGAAGTCACCTCAAATATACACTAGACACACACGTGTATGAGTAAATGTCTGTTAGGAATATCCTCTCTATAGGTATAGCTGCAAAGTATTTTTAATGATTTGTGAGACAACATACTAGTTGACTTCATTTTTTTTTTTTCATTTTATGAGAGCCTAATTGCTCCCAATACCCGCTCCTTTCCTTCTGTGATTCTATATTCCTCAAAGGTTCCCTGGGCATAGTGCTACTTACCTAAAGGCTGTCTGTTTTGAAGTTAAGTATGATCAAATGACTTAAAACTGTAGCCAGCAAGCCCCACACCAGATCTGATATCTTTAGAATATGTTCCACAAACAGGAGGATTTTTGTTTGAAGTCCATTCTGATCACTTAAAACAACCTCTAGGTAAGTGTTTAGGGCTTAGATGAGTCCTTGCACAAAGCAGATGCTCAACAACTATTTATTACATGAACTGTTAAATGGCTCAGATGTCCACGGATGGTACGTGCCACTTAAAGAGCATGGAGATTTTTTTCTTTTTCTTTCTTTCTGCTGCAATATGGACTGGAAGCTGGAAGTGAAGCAAAAGCCTTGCACCATAAGGTAGAAGCTGAATGCTACCGATGGCAAAGCATCCGGACAGGAGTTTGGACATCTGACGACTACGGAGCTATGTGAGCTTCTGGAATGTAGAACTTTCTGTTCCACGCATTTGAAGCTGACTAGAACATTCTACCATTCTAAAATTATTTGTTACAATTAAGTTTTATTTGTAAGTTTTGTGTACAAATATTTTGTCTTCTGCTATGGGATCTAAGCCCTGATTTCAATATTAAGAGAGGGAAACAAAAACCATGAGTGGGAAGCAGCTGTACCCTTACATGACTCTTACAGCTCAATGCAAATGAATGCTGAACAATACTCCCTCCTTCTTACCGCCTGTCCCCACTCAGTGCAGGTAACCCGAGGGGCTGCAACACTCTTCATCGGTGACATTTTCATTATTGGTGAAATAATGAAAATTTTAAGCAGACCTCTACATTTTTAACTCATTTGATGATGTCATGCAATCCATCTTAATTTACTGGGTATTACCGGTGACTCAGATACCTTTTAGAACTGAGAAGGTAGTAAATGGGATTAGGGTGGGACATTATAGGACACAGTACCATAGTACAGAATATTTTAAAAACCAGATTAGTCAAAGTTTTTGTAGATAAGACATTACTGAAACAATCATGTCGCAGTAAAAGAAAAAATTGTTGACTAAAGTTGAATTGTAATTTGAAGAAAAGACCAGTGTATGCTTGCCGTAATGAATGTGCCTAGCATATTAATTATAACAATATATAACTGTAGGCTTTTATGGCTTGAAATCACTTTCCTCTAAATGCATAATCTCATCCAATTCCCATAGCATCTCTGCAAAACAGTGCAGTTTTCCTTGCTCCTATAACTGAATTTATCAGTGTAAGTAACAGTTGCCTCCGAAACTCCTCTCAGGCTCCATTCGTCCTGTGCAAATCGCCAGGCACTTAGGGCTCCTCCCTAAAGAAATGTGATTTGTCTTTTCTCACGTTGGCATGAAGTGAAGAACAAATTGATTTTATCATCTTCTGCACGGTGCCGCTCCTTTGAAGAGTACTTACCTAATGAGTGGCTCTCTCAGAAAGGATCCCAGATCAAAGGGCCCAACAGGATAATGCCCCAGAATGAGCTCCTGCCTTGCCTCACTGTAAATGTCCTAAAATAACCCAGTATATACAAAGGCTTGGGAAGCTGTCCGGAGAAGATGTCTAAAACCCAATAATACCCAGTAAATTAAGATGGATTGCATGACATCATCAAATGAGTTAAAAATGTAGAGGTCTGCTTAAAATTTTTATGTAACACAAGCACAGGAAATCACCACAAAAAGTCTAAGACATATATCAAATTATGCAGCTATAAGGTAGTTATTAAAATCCTTATTATATTCAACATTATATACTAAGTGAAAAACATCAGCTGGGCTGCCTGTCAGCCTGTCAAATCACTGTGGTAGTTTAAGCTGTCTCAGAAAATCATACAGATAGATTTTAAGTACTGCATCTCCTGGCGCTCAACCCCTTTAGCCACAGATATCAAATTCTCCTACCACAAATTAAATAACACAGCTTTGGTTACTGGAATATAAGCTTATTAACCAGTATTAATAAAGCTAAACATATAGAATTATGTTCTTCCTATTTTTAATAAAATTCCTTTTAAATACAGACAAATTTAACAATGATAAACCATCGTGAGATGTTTTTTAAATAAAGGAATAATTTTATACACAAAGAAAAGCATACATTATATATCTTTGAAAATATATGCTTGGGAATTGTTCCTTTCAGTGTCGGAATAATGACTAGCAGTTGGAATGCCAATAAATAAAAAGGACACGGAAGAAGAAAATGCTGGAGAAAAAAATCCAGCATAAAATAAATTCAAAGTTTCTCCTTTGGCATGAGCTTGGCCTCAGTTCCTAAAAGGGTTCCCGACAATGGGGAAGCACTTCGGGCCCGGTCCTTCTCTACCCCACGTAACCAAGAAGGCGCCTCACTTTAGAAGCGGCTTTCTCGGCGGCACGTCAAACCTCTTCAGTTATGTAAGACACCTACACTTGCACCTGTTTGTTCATTCATTTCCTTCATTCATTTGACTGAAACTTCAAAATTGACAGGGTCACGGATCTTTTTGCTAGAATAGCGCCTGTCATGCAGTAATATTCAGTGAATAGTTATGAATTTTTAGCTAATTCATCTTTTTATTCCTTAAGTGCTTACTGGGTCCTTACCATGTGACAGGCTCTCGGGATTTAACCTACAGGGAAACAACACTACAACTAAAGTAAAATCCCAAGGGGAATTAAGTTAGAAGAATCTTACAATACTTTCTCACTCTACATGCAGTCGAAATTTAAAACAAGCAGTCTTCTGTCTACCAAAGAATGGCAAAGGAAAATCTAGCAGATGTGCACACATGGCCCATGGCCCAAGATGATGCAACACAAAACAAAGGTGAAACTGAAACGTCCAGGAGTGCTTGGAGCTATCAAAGGGTTGGACCAGAGGGGTCCTAGTGATGATGGAACAAGTCTATACCTGACTGCAGCAGCAGTTGTACAAATCTATATAGTTATGATAAAACTGGAAAACACACACACACACACACACACACACACACACACACACACATACACATCCCAGAGAAATCTGGGCAAGGTTAACAGACTGTACCAGTGTCAATTTCCTAGCACAACATCATACCCATAATTACACAAGAGTTTGACAATGCCAAAATGGGTGAAGATTATAAGAATATTCTCTGTACCATTTCTTGCAGTCTATGATTATTCAACACTAAATTAATAAAAAAAATTAAACAGGAAAATGTTTATGAAAACTTTCTCTGCATTAGTAAAACATTGGAACTAAGATATTTGATAATCGGTAAACTTACATGACAGTACACTGAGGAATTAAAAATATTGTAATACAATTCTATATTTGTGACATGCAAGCTATTCATATTCAAAAAGCAAAAGGAGTGGGACTTATAAAATATGAAAGAACAATTTTTTTTTAAAGAAAAAGAAGCATTTGTAAAAGCATGCACCCACATTCCCTAAGTGTTCATCTTTACATGTTAGGGGCATGAGTGGTTTTCTTTTCGTATTGCTTTTTCATATTTCCTCCACTTAGAGTGATGAGATTATGCTGCCTTTCTCTTGACATGGCCTTACCCTGTTGGCCTCTCTTTTCCTACCAGGGTTTCAAAACTGGCAGACCACACTGAAGATGCACTTACATGATGGGTGCCAGATAAATGACAAAAGAAGTCTTGGTAGAAAATGAAAATAACTATTGAAAATGATAATACACATCTTGCTGTTCCCACAAACTTATTATGAGTCAGTACATGTCAAGGAAGCAATACGTCCACTGAGCTCAAAAGTCACAATCAATATAACCAGTTGGCTGACTTGAACAGGCTTAGGGGCTGATGAGCCTAGTGGGACACCTGAGGCAGCACGCCTACCCTGGACCTGTTTCCTCCGTAGCTCCTAGCAAGGAGTCCATAGGTTGGGCTTCTGGGCCAGTTAAGTAATGAATAGGTCCACACTGGGCTTAATGAAGCCAGGCTTTGTTACTTTTACCAAAAGAATTAACAGAGGAATTTTATATTTATTTTGCAGTGACAGCAGATTAAGCACTTCAGCAGTACTGTGGCAATTCACCAAAAGAGGTCTTAGTTAGGTGCTATCTGAAATCGTGAAATTAAGTAGGAAAACATACACATGGAAAAGGTTTGTGTGTTTTAGAAAAAAAAAATCAAAATCTCAGACAAATGGCACTCTTCACAAAGTATATTGAACAAATGACATATTTTCATTGGCTGATAGAGCCATTTATACACATGTTGCATTTTCTCTGTGCCAAGATCTCTACCTCTACCCACAACCACCCCACACAAGTCATTATAAGAGGAAACTGGAGGGTCAGGGACATAAATGGCATTTCCCAGAAGCCATGCAATTGCCAAGTCTGCCAACTCCCAAACCAGCATATGTCACCATTCATTTGTTATCTTAAAACTCTGAAAGAATATGCTCTTTTGATAAATAGGAAGTAATGGGAATCGCCTTATAAGGCTATAATAATATATCACTGCAGGAGTTTCAGAAGTAACCTAGCCACAGCTGGAAAACAATGAGAGTAACTAGGATACATTCAACATGCATGTGAATGAAAAAGTAACGCTGATGGAATCGCTGTACATTTCTTGGTAATTATGAATACGGTTACTGAATATTGTTAATAAATTACTGCTCAAGATTGTAATGCCACAGAAGCTGGAAACATTTTTCTTATCAATAGCTACATAAAATTAAATCTCCAGAAGTCTACCTAACTCATTCCTTCAACAGTTACTGGGCACCTGCCTCATGCCTGACACTGCTAAAGGTTGTACTGTTTTTGCTGTGACTCAGACAGATACAAGTTTCACAAAAGCTGATAAGTTCACAAAAGCTCCATCAGAAAGGTGAAGCAGCAGAAAGGAAGCCTGAGGTAGAAGGGTTTGGTTTTAACCCTGATCAGGCCAGCTTAAACAAGTTATCTGAATCTCCGAGTCTCAGTTCCCTCACCTCTGAACTGAGTGTGATAATGTCTGTTTTTATTATATCATCTTTTATTAGGAAAATGCTAGTTTATGTTTTTAAGATCCACTTATTCTTCAGTCGTAGAGAAACTGAGGTAGCTGATGAGGCATAAGAATTCTGTCCTCATTATTAAATCCTTCAAAATATTTCATTCCATATTTTCCACGATCTAAGCTTTCTTGGTTTAACGTTAACCGTGTGTAAGACTTGCTGGGTCACTATAAGGTCACTCTTCCATACCTAGCCACCGATTTCAAAGTCTGTGTTACGGCTTAAGATGCAATAATTAGATATGTTTCCCCTATGGTGGTAGAAAGTTGGATTTAAATATCTTAGTGATTATTTCATTTAAAAACATACTATATCTTGCCTAGTTCTTTAGAAACAAATGTATGTCAACTGATTATTACTAAAATCTTTCAGGAATACTTTTTCCTATGTTCTTGCATGAGAATACTCTTTCACTGTGAGGTAGACTGTAGGCAGGAAGAACCACTTCCAAACACCCAATTCCACTGTGAGGATTAAGCAAAGGAAAGCACTTGGTCTCAGTTTAATCTCCTTTGATTTACCCAAACTCTTCCCTCCAGCCTGGTGTGTGGGTGTGTTCGTGGAAGTTGGTGGGGATTTCAAGCTTATTTTTATCAGCCTACAAAATCGGAGGTTTGCTTTCTAAACAAAGAGGTGCCAACTTTGAGAAGAGGAAAGCCAACACAACGCAGGTGTTGTACACAAGTGAAAAGTATATAATTAACAAAGTTACAGTCACTATTAGGAAATTTTGCCTCAGAAAAGTTTCCACTTAACTCTGAACAGTACTTGAATTACCATTGTGCTTAACAAGGTCTTTGTCTCTTGGCTGGCTCAAGACCTTTACAACGCATCTGTGAATGCCAGGGCTGTCCACAAAATGCAGACACACAAAATCTGGCATAGGATATATACTTACGAAATAACGTGAAGAATGTGCAAACTGAGACACCAAAGTTGTAATTTAACAACTAAGGCACACAGCATCAGAAATGACTAGACAATTGTTTTTTCTCTGAGTCCTTTATTTACCCCCTGCCATTTTCCACTGTTAAAGAGAGGTCAGGAAAGCAAAAATGGGTACTCACTTCATCTCCAGGATCTCCTCCAGCTGCTTCCTTCTCTCTATCCGAAGGTTGGCCAAGTGCGCTTCTTTTTCAGCCAGGGACTGCTGTGTGGAGGCAAGGCGTGCTTTGGTGGCATCTAGCTCCTGTCTGGTCTTCTCCAGTGCATTCATCAGTTCCTCTATCTGAAAGGCATATGGAGCTCTGTGTGTGATTTCACCCTTCTTCAAGCACAAGACATTCTTTGCTAGTCTGTGTTCTGACAAATACAAAGGAACCATAGGTATTCTTGAACAGGGCACTGTTCTTTGAGCCCAGTTCTTTCTTTGTCACTGATTAAAAATAAGTGTTTCAAACACAAGAAATGTCAAAAATTTTCCAAGATCCACATTCAGTTGGATTACCCCATAACCTTTATGGAAACCACTTAATGTATTTACTAGAAGTGGAGGTTGAGTGTGTTGACCCAATTTCAACCTGTGTTTGGCAGAGAAAATCCCTGATACTTCCTCACAGTTAGAGAAAGGTAACACTCCAAATGCATTTTTCCTGGCACAATATACTTTTGTGTATAGGCCCCAGAGTACTTTGACAGTAAGTTAATCAATGTGTTTCAGATTCATTCATGTTTTAACCAATCAAAGCCAGGTTTGGTCAAAGGTATTTGATGTCCATGGGGCGTTCAGACACCCCTCTCACCTCACCTCCATGACTCACATTCAGTAAGGCAGATTTGGCCAAAAGTAAACAGAATTCCAGCCACAAAAGGTTCACGTTTGGTTTGCCCCTGAAGTTTGAGAGGGTTCTAAACTTGAAATAAATGACATGTAACTTTTATAGAGTGCTAATACACCATAGAAATAAGCCAGACTATCAAGTATACAGGGTTTTTATCCAGGTCCCAAAAAATTGCACCAGGGAGCCCCAAGGCAAGGCCTTACCTTCCCCAAACCACTGGGGTCTTTTAAAAGCCAACACTCAACAAAAAGGGTTAGTGTTTATGGTTTTGTTCCATAGACTTCCATGGAGAAAACTGGTAAAATCCCACCCCCTGTACAGGCTACATCCACCCTGATGATTCAAAAATCACGGTTCCAGGCAGTTTCTAGACTCCAGAGCTGATGTTTGGTTTCTAAGCCACCCCTTCTAGCTGAACTTGGCAGCACAGTCTCATCCATCACTAAAGTCAACAGAACGCATTTCAAAATGTGTCAATGACATGTTAAGTTCCAATTCATAAGAACTTTCTGCACCACTGCTGCAGTTTTACATGGAATTTATTCAGAATAAGCATTATGTTCACATCCAAGGTAAATTACACGCTTTTAAGATTCAGAAAACCTTCCACTTTGTGCTGATAAAAAGAAGAAATTTAATGACCATGAAATTTAAATCAAAGCTGAAACTAAAAGCAGTTTAAAAAACAAGCAATATTGAGAATAAATCTATGAAAGTCACAGAACCACACCTGTTTAACTAGAGAATAGCACTAGTCTTTAATTTTATAAATACAGAAAATTTAAAAAGCAATCAAACTTTCTAAGTTTCTTATACAGTTTCATAGAACATTATAAATAAGCCTAGAAGTGCAAAGCAAAACATTATGAAGCTAAGTCAGAATTTTGACTTTTCTTTGTTTTCCTGTTTTTTATAACTCAATGAAAGTGTTCATAAAGTATTGTGGTCATTCAACAAGCCAACTCAGTCAATCTGCCTGACCCTCCACATGGGATGCTCTGTACCCTCTTGACCCCATTACCTGTCACAAATTGCTATTGATTTTAGAAAAGAGGGAAGTTTCAGAGATTTTCAGTGGAGTTTTCTCTCATTAGCTGAAGGTGAACTCTCTGTGGTCAACAGACACTGAGCTATCCAGCTGGCTTTAAAGTCCTAGCTCAGTTGCCACCAGACTACCTGGCATAAACACCACCTAGTTTTACAGTAAGACAACTTTAAAGAAGTATACTTTAGACTTATAGTCACAACTTTACAGTTGTTTTAGCAATAACCCCACTAAGAAACCTGGTCATCTAGGAGATGTTTTACCTGATGGAGATGCCACTGGCTCCATATCAGGTGATATTGATATTATCAACACCATGGAACCAGAAATTTGACACAGAGTTGTGGACCAAGGCTTCCAACTCTTTGCAATCCCTGTGCCCTAGACATGAGCACTCTGGACTATGTGGGGACACTGAAAGCCCTCAGAGTTTCAGTTTCTTAGACAATGCCCATTTTTCCTCCCATGCTTAATATTTTCAAATTATACAAACTGTTTTCTTTACTGAAGCAACAGGAGCATTAAAAATAAGAAAGAAAGGGAGTATAGCCCCAGGGTAGGGCAGTCGCCTCGTGTGTGCAAGGCCCTAGGTCACACCGAGCATGGGCAAGGCCCTAGGTTACACCTACAGCACAGCCAAAACCAGAAAAAGCAAGGACTGTTCTCCTTAGTGTGGTGGTTTGTAGGGTGGTTCACAATGTTCCATGCCTCACCTTTATGTACACAAGGTAGGCTCACACTTTCCCTCCCCCTCTAGGTTGGACATAGCTTTGGCCAGTAAAATTCCCGTCGTTTCCGGGGAGAAGCATGTAAATGATTGCATTCGACTCCAGCCTTCCCCTTTCCCTGCCGTCATGACTGTCATAGCACATTTCAGATGATACTTTTAGGGTGGTGATAATAAAGCCCAAGGCCAACCCATGTCACATAAGCGAGATATTAACCTTTACTGTGCTATCCCATTGACAAGGTGTTTGTACTCTCAGCACAACCAGGCCCATCTTGACTGGCAAATATCCAACCTCTTATCAAGGCTCTGTACCAAATTCCATCTCCTGTCACCAGCCCCCTCTCATCAAGAGGAAATCACTTGGTATCACTTCTACGCTATGAAAAAGCTACTCTTGAAGACCGCTGGAAACTCCCTCTTCCCAAATATCACTGTGCAGTACACACAGCACAAACACACCTACAAACTTACCTGTTGCTTTATTAAAGTGGAGTTTTAACTGACTGTATAGATGCAGTTTGGGTTCTCAGGACCATCAGCTTAGAATCATAGTAGCACTTACAACTACATCACTGGGACAAGTTCCTTCATGTCTCAGCTTCAGCTTCCTCATCCCTCACTAAACAGGCACCAGGCTGCTCGCCTATTGGCTGTGTACGTGTACACTAAGTGAGGTGATGCAGCCCCTAAGAATTTCTTTTTCCAGTTTGGTACCAAAAAATGGTCTTTTGATAAGAATAAAGTGCATTTATTATTCTGAACCTGAAAGTTGTGATATAACATTTTTAAAATTTTCTTATGATAAAATAACACTAATTGTAGTTAAGACCTCTAAAACTCTCACCTAGAAATAAACATAGTCTTTACATTTTTTCCATCTATCTGTGGGTACACAATTGAGATATTATACAGAAATATATATGTAAATATATAATTTTATAAGCAGCTAATGTACCATCAGCATTTTGCTTTTGTTATTTAATCGTCTTTTGGAAGTACTGTTTACAGAGCATAGCATCTTCCTCCTCCTCATTTTTTAAAAATTGATACTTTCCTTAGTGTAATTGTCTTAGTTAATTCCTTGTTGCTGGGACAAAATGCTCAATATCCAAAGTTAAAGGAGGAAACATTTACTAGAGCTCAGTTTTATAGAGGTTTCAGTTTATAATGAGCTAGTTCAAAAGCAGGGCGGCACGGCAGAGGGGAATGACTGAGGAGAAACAGCCCCTGATACGGCAGGCGGGAAGCAGCTGGCAGCACGGCTTCCTTTCCCTTTTATTTCACCGAGACCACAAGCTCACTGGCTGGTGCCACCTACACCTAGGGTATGTCTTCCCATTATCCACACACAGAACTATGTGAAACCAATCAGGGGGCTACTTTAGTTATCACATACCCCGAATCCATATTCACACACCCTATATCCAGTCACCTCCCAAAAGCACCGCCAATGAGTGGCTGAGGCTTTGGAGGTATATCCAAATACAAGCCAGAACAGCTATGGTCTGAACGCTTTGGTCCTTCCAAAATGCCTGTGTTGAAATCTGAACTCCCAAGATGATGGTATTAAGTGGAGACCTTGAGAGGGGAGTAGGTTGGGAGGACAGAGACCTCATGAATCGGATCAGTGCTTATACAAGAGGTCAGAAGTGTTTGTTTCTCCTT
Organism: Dinomys branickii; assembly: GCA_004027595.1. Lineage (NCBI taxonomy): Eukaryota > Metazoa > Chordata > Mammalia > Rodentia > Dinomyidae > Dinomys > Dinomys branickii. Next base: position 9,187 of record PVLD010001014.1, on the reverse strand, counting down.
GCATCATACGAGCACAAAGCAAGAAGTCAGCAGTGTGCAAACTGAAAATGGGTTCTCTCCAGAAGCAGATCATGCCAGTGCCTTGCTCTTGGACTTTCCAGCCACCGGGACAGTAAGAAATCAATTTCAGCTGGTTATAAGTCACCCAGTTCGTAGTATTGTGTAGTAACAGTTGAAAGGACGATGACACTTAGAGCCCTATTTTCCTTGTCCTTTTGCATGTTTCCCACCCCTGTAATCCCGACCTGGGTCCCTACCAGTGTGACTCCCACCGCAGTACGTTTCCTCCTCCACACAGATCCTCAGGAAAGGGACTGGGGTCTATCTCCGCAGCCCTCACCTCAAAGTGACTGCCTCTCCAGCCTCTGTCTTCTTTTGGTCACTTGGCCTCTTTTACATGCACCTGCTCATCACTTCTATCTGGATGTCTTCACATCACCTTAAGTTGAGGAAGATCAGAAGTGAACTCCTAATCCATGTGCACCTGACTAAAAACAAATGCTGCACCACTGCCCACTCTCCCAACCTGACACATGCGAACAGTCACCATTTTGATCCAACAACCTGAATTTTCCCAGCCACACATGTTTAAGTCACTAATTTTTCTCTTACACCTACTTAAAAAAACATCTAGCTGGGCATGATACTGCACACTTGTCATCTTTCTTGAAGAATCACGGCAGCTACGACATGAAGCCACGAATGTGATGCTCTTAGCACAGAGACTGGCAAATAGGAAAACAGTAGAACAGGTAGCACAAAGTAGTGGTTAGAAACAAAATTGAGGAGCTAGATTACCACTTCCCAGCTGGGTACCTCTGAGTGAGTTATGAAACTGTTTAGCCTCAAGTTCCCTGCATGTGAAGTACAGAGAATAACAGAACTTAGTGTGCATTTTTGTGAGGATTAAGTGGGTTAGCATGTGTGAGGCCTAGTGCCGCGTACCTGGTGTCACACAGATATCAGTTCTTGTTAACCCAGTCCCCAGTCAAAATTTAATCTAATGCTTGCTTGCTACTGAATTCAAAACTTTGCACTTGGAATCACTTGGAATCACTTACCGCAAATCTATACATGCGCAAATGTCCGCCCTTCCTCTCTCTCGCTCTCTCTCTCCCCTTTGCTACCCTGCACTCTCTTCTCTGCTTGCTGAAACTGCCCAGCTTCCAGTGCTCTGTCTGTAGCTGATCTCTTGCACCTTGGGCAGTGATGAAAGGCTGGAGCTTTGGAAGCACTCAGACCTAGGTCATGTTTTCATTCCACCAAAAAAGTCTCCGTGACCTTAGCTCAAACTTAACCCAATACTTAAATTTTGCTGCACATTAGCATCACTTTAAGGAGGCTTTAAAAATCATGATACTCTGATCACATCCCGGTCAAATGAATAAAAATCTTTGAGGATGAGAGGATGGCATCTATATTTCATTAAAGATCCAGGTGAGCTGGGTGTGGTGATATATGTCTACTATCCCAACACTCAAGTGGCTAAAGCAGAAGAAGCACTATGAATTTGAGCCCATCAAGGACTACACAGTAAAACGCTGTCCCTAAAAAACAAAAGAGAACACTTCCAAAGTGCAGTCAAGTCTAGGAGCCATGCATGTTATTGGCCTCTAACACATGCAGTGTGGACAAACACTCCCACACAAAGTTGATGTATGCACAAATTGAGACCACACATGTGAAGTACCCTCTCTGCCAAACAGTCTGCAAGTGTTTGATGCATGCTGCTTCCACCCATGCTACCTGCCTGTCTATGCCTGCTGTGAGCAAAGCATATGCTTAGTTCCTACAACTGCATTGTAACACCCTGAAGGGTAAGGCCTATGTTTCTATGTTTGTTGGAAAACACTTTAGCACCTGACACAGTAGGTCTGGAAATAGTCAATGAACCCTCATACCATAGACAAAAGAGGAATATGAAGACACAGTTCTGAAATACTATCTGCAGACTCCCTTAGTGCAATGATGGATGAGGTGGAAGTCCAAACTTGATACTTGCCTACCTCATGCATTTCTGGATCCGCACCATCCTCACCAAATGCCCTGCAAAGTTCTTGCTCCTGGTTTTCCGCAAGCATCTTTCTCTTTGCCATAGAAGCAAGGAGGCTCATTACAGCTCCTAAAAGGATGGGGGCACCAAGGCTCACTGCCACCCTAGTGGCTGCCAGGAGCATCTGGGAACCCATGACCTTTATATTAGTATAACAAGAAGGTACAGGCTCTGCCCTGGAGCAGAAGCAAGTAGCTCTTCACGCTGTTTTGCATTCTTCGCACTCTGTCTCGGAGCCTGGGATGGGAGCACACTGCCCTTGCTTCACTCTACCACCTCGCTGGGCATCTCCCAGGCCCAGGCATCTGCTGCATACAAGACACAGACTCAACCTCAGGAGAGAGCTGGCTGACAAGGAATCTCAGAATAAAATACAATTATTTAATCATAATAGTGATTTTTAAAAAACAAGGTACTCATTGATGCAAAAAGTTACAACAGCAGTCGATCCTGCTCTAGGCCTTGTGGCTGACCTCACAGGCAAAGAGGAGTAAGGTGGGTGAAGAGGAAAGGATGAACTGAACTGGATAAGGCCTTGTGGTCCTGCTCTTTAGTGAAAAGCCACTTAGAGAATCACGATGATTATAAGCCAGTAGAAGGGGAGTGAAGCAGGACATCAAACAATTTGGCAATATTTAACATAGCATAAGCCTTTTTAAAGAAGCATATCTATTAATAATTCAACAGATAATACTATATCCTGGGGGAAAAGGTTATAAAATGTATTTAATTACTAAAATGTTATTCCCAGTGAAAATAGGATTCCCAGCAACCTCAAGAGTCTTCAAGAATACTAACCATGTTCCATTTAAAATAATTTCATAAAAATTCCTCAAATATGGACCAGGAGAGAATTGTGATCCTCTATCTAGAAAAGTTAAAATCACATTTTAAAATAATATTACTGTGGTGTCACATATCTGGAAGTAACAATTCAAGTTTTCTTCAAACTAGATGTTGATTTGGCCTCACCAACTTAAAAGAAACAAACAAATAATTCTCTTAAATTATCATGTGACATTTTTTACTGTCTTAGTCATTCCATGTTGCTGATCATAAACTCTCTTTTAAAATGGTTAAGATGCCAAAGCTACTTGACAGTGTTTGAATAATTCCTAACTCTTCCCATTCTAAGAACAATGAAGCCATCAAGTGGATTTCTAAAGATGCTGGTGCTTACACACAAGTCCAGAGAAACTTGGATCTTTTAAAGTGAACAACGGAGCCTTAAAACAATAAAATAAAAAGACCTGTTTAAGACCCTAAATCATTAACATGTGTTGGCTTAAACCTGCACATGCATGTGTGTTGTTTGACTAAAAATTTGAGAACCAGCTTGTCTCTCAGTTATCTGCCAAGAGAGCATTTCCAAGTTCTGCAGGGCTCTCCTTGACACGTGGCAGCTTCCTGCACTTTAAAGAGTTTGCTTCAAGTGAGCTGATCTTCAAATATTTTGCTGAAGAAATCCTTTGCCTTTAAATTATTTCAGTTTTGTGTTAATGATTTGGAATTTTTAAAGTTATAGCCTAAAAACATACTAGCTCTTCTGTATTAGGGTTCACCATCCAGCATGGTTTTCTGCCTTTGTTCTGTTCTAAGGGCAAGAGGATGGTAGTTTTCCTTCTGCACCAGAACACTGGGCCAGTGAAATCCCTGTCTCCGGCTAGAGCAAACCCGGAATGTGAATTGGCCCCATGGGATCAGTTGGATTGGGCCTGCTCTACTCCAGGTTCAGAAAGTCACCCTGTGATCAGAAGGTGAAGATAAACACTTAAACCCTCCCTCCTCAGCAGCAGCAGCTTCTCACTGATGCTCTGAGCCAAAGCATCTGTTAAAAACGAAGACCACTAATCTTATTTTTCCAATTACTCTTGTCTGACATTTCTCTTGCCCCCTCCTTTCCCTCCACTGCCTTAGAGTGACACCTTTTGGAAAAGGTTGAAACTGAAAATCCCCTGCTTGCTCTTTGTCTGGACCTGATAATCCTCAAGATTTTACTAGTGATTTTTTTTTTTTTCTCATTAATGTGTAAGGACCTGAGAGCTTTGCTTGAATGTGTGATCTCCAATCCAACTGAAGGAAAATTTGTCACCTCCAACAAAACTGTCTGGGCTCAAACTCTGATTTTTGACTACATTTCAAATTCGACACCCTCCCAAGTCAATTAATAAAGTTCTACATCATAATAAAAGATACATGTAGAATATATGTGCAAAAATACATACATCTGACTTAACAGACCCCATCAAATAAGTGTATCAAAATGCATAACTGTCTCTCCAAAATGCCCTGAATAATCCTCAATGCAGATATAGTTCTCAGCTGAGTGACCCGCTGTGAGAGAAGGATGTGTAGGAGTATTTCTGGATGTCTGCGGTGTACGTAAGTCTTGAGCAGCTGGGAGGCTTTCTGTGTTCTTTCGTGTTGCAGCTCTGCATGCTGACAGAGGTGGCTTCGTCCCCAACCACATTGTGGACACTCTTCAGCAGCAGTGAAGAGACTAGAGGACAGTCAAGAGTGTGAGGCCTGAGGCCTGAGGGCTTAGATTCTAGATCTCTGCCACCCGCAGGTCGTGAGCTTTGGGGAAAGGATTTCCGAGTACACCAGCTTCCCTGTCTGTAAGACGTGGACAGTGACCACGGCCACTGGGTCCTTGTGGGAGTCACCTGAGTTACAGCCACCGGCAGGCGCCATCAGCAAGAGTCAAAGTTTAAACGCTAGCATTTAGTTTTTGGCCTAGGAGAAGATGATCAAGTATAACAAACAACTGAAATTCCTTTCTTTAAAACATTTTCAGAAACACGCACTGTATTTTTCAACTTTCTCTTATTTTTAACATACATATAAACATACGTTCTGAAGAAATGAGTTAAATTATGTGTGCATGTGTAAAAGTGTTGCAAAGAAAATAGATAATAAATTATAGCCGCCTAACTGTTGAGATGTTGGTCACACATTAAACATTAAGTATAAAGATTTAATATTAAAGAAAAATGGTCACTAAATCTTAAGTGAGAAAACAAGTTACAAATAGTAAGTACGATACAATTCTAACTATGACTGGAGTTTTTAATGTACATTCATAGAAAAATCTAGAAGGAAATACATCAGACTACTTATACAAGTTGTTTCTACTCTTAAGGATTTCATATAATCTTTTAGTGTTCCTTGTACTTATTTCCACACATATACATTATGGGTATAAAACAGTGTAATTTAAAAAATTTCCAAATAAGGAAGGTCTGTGTAGGAAATACTTCTCTATCTATGGAAACATTTTTTGTTGATAGACCATACCTTCCAAGGAAGGAAGTAATGTACACCTGGAAAACAGAACAGAGCCGCCTGGTGGCAGTTAGAGGGACAACTACCCCAGCCAAAAACAACCTTCAGGCAGCTACTTTTCTTTGCATGGATATCTGGCCCTGAAAGGCCCCTAGATTTATGCTGATTATAATCCAAGTTCACCAGGAAGTATCTATGTGGCAGTGACTCAGAACCGGTCAACACTAATTCCTGGCACTTCCACCATGCCCTATAATGCATATGCATGCTTATTTCACCTTTTTTCCTAATACAGTGCTTATGTGTTTTGAAAGTCTAGTGTGGTCATTTGTTTGCACGTTTTGTTTTTGTATTTATTTAACATTGCTGATTTTATCCCTTTGTTTCTGCACTACTCAAAATAAGTGGCCATACCCCAGAAAATCAGAATCATCTGTTAATGTCACTTGGCCACCTTTATCACTAAGGTTTGCTTATTCCCATTCAAGAGACCACAGCGGTAATTCTCAGACTGACCTACTTTCTTATGATACATTTGTAAGCACTGAGGCAATTCCAAAAAGCAAGGATGGAATGGTTTGAGGTCTCGGGTTCTCCTCTTGGCATGGCACTGGAGGAGATACTTGTTGATGAAGACAAATTTCCATCCATGCAAATCAAGCCTGACTACAAATCTGATCCCTCAGTATTCTTGCAACTGGCTGCATCTCTCTTGAGCAATAGGCAGTAGCTTTAATACCCGTCACCTTGCTCCTTAAGCACATGAACTTTAATTCGTACTTGCATTATCCCACCTGGTACTGTATCTTTTCAAACACATTAGATGATCAATATATAAATGTGGGATAGATGCTGGAAAGAGAGCAGAAGAGAAGGGGCTATACTGTGGAAACTAATCGTTGCCTCTGATTTAATTAACACAGTTTTCCACATCCCATTGGTCCTCACACATTCCCAAAGAAACGGGATATTTAACTGATGAATAACTCAAGCTCAGAAATGATGAGTTTACCATGGATCACAAGCGGTTATTCTTTATGAAGATGTGAATTGTTGAGTATAAATACAATGACAGAATCATTGACTTCTAAATACAAATGCACTGAGACTCTCCTGAGAGAGTCTGGGAAGAAACCCTGGGCCATGAGCCCCTAAAGAGCAAGGGAAGATCTTGGCTCATTTTCCTCAGTGTCCAATGTCTGAACACAACTTCCAGCATACAGCCATAATGCACAAATGCGTAGAGGAATATAAATTAGAAAATGGGTTTTGGGTTAGTTTTGTTTCAATAGAATAAAATATTCACTATGTGCTTTGATTCTGGCACTGTTCAAAAATGCCTTAGATGACTTTTATATTAGTTTTCTGTTACTGCTTTGTAAATCACCACAAACATGGCAGCTCACAGTTGTGTAGATCAAAAGTCTAGGTATGGTGGGATTGGGTTCTCCATTAAGGGTCTTAAAGAGTTGAAATCAAGATACTGGCAGGCTGCATTCTCATCTGAAGCTCAGAATCCTCTTCCAGCTCATGAAGACAAAACAGAACTCAGTTCCTTGCAAAGGTATGGTTGAGGTCACTATTTCCTCACCCGCCACAGTTCATAAAGGTCATCTACATTTCCTGTCACATGACCCCTCAAATCTTTAAATCCAGCAACGAAGAATCTCCCTCATCTTATGTCCATCTTATGCTTTGACTCTCCTTCAGGAAAACTTGCTCCCTTCTAAGAGCTTACTTGATTAGGTGAGTCCTATCAAGGACAGCCCTTTCCTTAAAGTCAGGTATTCTAATGTAACACACATAATTAGACGGTATCTCAGCAAATCCTTACTCCTGGGGATTGTATAGGGAACACACCCAGCGAGAGGGAATCTCGAGTACCATCTTAGAATTCTAACAACCATGGCATTCTTTACAATATTGATCATATAAAACAAAATGGACCCACCAAAATATTTCCACTGTTTAGTTCACTCTTCATTTAAAGATATAAAATTATGTTGTCAAATGTACATGGCAAATAGAGTGGAAAGTCTTTAACTTAATAAAGTCTTTATGAAAAAAAATCTAGTTATTATCATATCTAATGCTTTCCTTCTAAACTCAGGAGTAAGGCAAGAATAATTGCTTTCATCTCTCTTATTTAAAATAACATTTTAAGTTCTAGCCACTGCAATAAGGCAAGAAAAATAAGTAAAAATTGTACAAATTGGAAAAGAAAAAAACTGGAAAACAAAAACAAAACTCTTGCTATTTTCAGATGACCCAACTTTCTAAATAACAAATCCTAAGAAAGCTTCAGAAACTTCCTATAACTAATAAACAAGTTCAACATAATTGCAGAATATAATACAAACACACAAAATCATTTGCCTTTCTCTCTATATAAGTAAGTTGAAATCAAAATCCAAAGCTAAATACCATTTATAATCATTCCAAAGAAATGAAACATTTAAATATAAACTTAATAAAACATGAACAGGATCTATGCACTGAAAAATTACAAAATTTTCATGAAAGAAATCAAGATTATTTAAATAAATGGAAAGATAAAGAATGTTTATGAATTAGAAGACTGAATATAAAGATGTCAATTTTTCCCAGAATGATCTACAGGTTTAATGCAATTCCTATAAAGATCTTGGAAAGTTTTATTGTAGACACAGACAAGCTTATTCTAAACTTTATATGAAAAGGCGCAGGCCCTAGAGTAGTTAAAACAATTCAGGAATTGAGACAGAGAAGCATAGAAGTCAGAGGAATGACTCTGTGCAACATTAAAACTTATTGTGTAACTGTAATACCCAAGACAGTGTGATACTGAGAGATGGATGGTGACATAGAACAATAAAACAGAATAGAGATGCAGGTATAGGCCCTAGAAAATATGTGCGAATGGTGTTTCACAAAGGAGTAACACAATTCACTGTGGGAAAGAGTATTTTCACCAAATGGTGCCAGAGCATATACAACTATATAGACCAAAAACAGACCAACAAAACCATCAATCTAAACTTTATATCTTGCACAAACACTATCTCAAAGTGGATAGTGACTCAAATGCAAAATATCAAACTATAAATCATGTAAGAAAAAAAATGAGAAAAATCTCCTTCATCTAGGGCTAAGCAATGATGTTTTAGAATTGACACCAAAATCACAATTCATAAAACTAAAGATTTGCAAACTGTATCTTATCAAAATTAAAAATGTTTGCTCTGTAAAGCACATTGTTAACAGGACAAAAAAAAAAGATTAACTACAAACAAGGAGAAAATATTTGCAAACCATACATCTGACAAATGACTAGTATAAGAAAATACATGAAAAACTTTCAAAACTTAAGAGTAAGATTTCTAATAAAATCAGAAAAGTAAGAACAGACATGAATAAACATTTGCATGAAACACACATACAGTTGTAAATAAGTACACAAAAATGTGCTGCAACATTATAAGTTAGGAAAATGCAAATTTGAATCAATGAATTATCACTACTCTTTGATTAGAATGGCTGAAATAAAAAGGATTGACTAACAAATGTTGGTAAGGATGAGGATAACTGTATTACTCATCCACTACTAGTGGGAATAGGAAATGGCACATCCACCCTAGATAACAATTTGGCAGGTTCTTTTTTTTTTTTAGAAAAATAAAAGCACAAAAACATATTAACACACAGACACAAATTAGCATAAAAAATAGTACAATCAAAACTGATCTACAGACAAGGTGACATGGGCTCAACAGTGGTTGTTGCTTTACCTATTGATATCTTCGAAGTGTATATATATATGAACCCAGATGCAGACATGCAAAATTGGTCAGACAATTAATCCTCTCAACA
>PVLD010001013.1:0-228003 GCA_004027595.1 Dinomys branickii | reverse complement strand
AAAAGACAAAAATGTATGTATGTATGTATAGAGGAATATATATGAATATACATATGTGCAGGAGGGCTAACATGGTTCAGCTGTTGTATTATATCACTTAATGCTAAGCAATAATCGAAGACAGGATATTGGATTAATAGTGTATGTCTGTATGTGTTGGCCTGGGCACACACTTCGAAGATAACAATATGTAAAGCAGCAACAAGCGGTGTTTTTTTTTTTCTGTTGTTGTTGTTGTTGATGTTGTTGCTGTTGTTTATGTATGCCTGTTTCCTTTCTTGTCTTTGGATTTTTGGTTCTTGTGTTTTCTTTTTTTGTTTTTTTTTTTGTTTTTTTTTTCTGTTGTTGAGAGGATCAACTGTCTGACTAAATTTGCATGTCTGTATATGGGTCCATACATCTACAATTCGAAGATATCAATGGATAAAGCAACAACTACTGTCGAGACCATATCACCTTGTCTATAGATTAGTTGTGATTGTACTATTTTCTATGATAATTGGTGTCTGTTTGTCAATATGTTTTTGTACTTCTTTGTTTCTAAAATAAAAAAAAAAAAAAAAGTAATAACCAAGAGTAGTACTTGCCTCGTACGGCTACGCAGGAATCAATAATATGGTCAAAGCACACAAACATGAATCTTTGGCAGGTATGAAAGGAGGCACGGTGGCAGAGGTTGGGAGTCGTCCCATCTGACTCCACGTCCCAGCTATGTGCTCACTCTCTGTATGACCTTGGGCCAGTGACACAGCTCTATGTGCTTTAGTTGCCTCATTGTGAAGGAGACGGGCAAGGAGTCCTCTTGTAAGGCGGTGAGAAGGATAACATACCACCATGCAGTGTGTACAGAGCTCACAGGTCAGTACCTGACACAAACAGTGTTCAACTCTGGCAACTGTAATCATTAACTGCACTCCCCATGCTCTTTCCTAAAATCCTCGGTGTTGCCTAAGTGCCTCTAGTATGCATTCAACCTCAACCATCATGGCCTTGTAGGGGGCATCCTGCTGGAAGAATCTACCTTTTCCCATCAAGGGACCAGCATGGAAAGGAGAAACTTGGGTTGTGGTTTCTTCCGTTTTCTTCTCAAGCCGATACATCCATCATCAGTGCTTGTAAAACCGAGAGACAGAGGACATCTGTCAAATCCCTGCTTGGCACAGGATGGTGACATAACTCAAACTGGAAATACAGAGTCAGCATAAGGACAGGTGCAGTTTGAGATGATTCTACACTAATTAGCAGTGTGACTTCGAGTATCCACATCACTGCTCTGTTTCAGCTTCCTCCTCTGCATTTTGCAATTCTACCATCTCAGCTCGCAGTTTGCTGGGAGAATGAAACAGAGCAACACAGCGAAACTATGCACCCCACAGACGCCAGCTCCCTTCTCTCACCCTCCACGTTAATCTGGGGCATGACGCCATGGGCTTTATGCCTTTTTCCATCTCAAGGAACACCTCCATGGTAACGGGGACCTGGGGAAAGAAGGCAAGGGCTTGCCTTGAGAGACTCTGATTATAGGGATTTTCAGAATCTGAATAAGGCTTTAGGGGGAAATTTGAGAGCAGCCTGTGGGGTCTTTTGAAAGAAAGGTTAATCCTAACTAGGGCAAGTCTGAGGGCAAAGAGAGCAGCCTGGGGAAGCAGGCCGGCAGCCTCTTTGGTACAGCACTGCATGGACTGCCAGGTGGGAGGGTAGCCAGGGACTGTCAGTGGGTAGCTTGGAGGACAGTCTGGAGCCTCACGCTGTTGTTTATCTAGTCTCTCCACTCTAGCATTTTCCTCTTCTCTCCCTGTGTCCTCGCCCCAGCAATTCAGTGTTTGTGTCTACTACGGATTAGCCTCACTGATCCTTTCTCTTCCCTCAAAGAATGAAGGGAAAGTGAGGCTGAGGCCCTGAGGTCTTGAGAGAGATGTCCTGGGGAGGAGGTTGAAAGCGGAGGCTGCAACCTCAGACTAGGCTGTGTCCCCAGAGCCCAGTCAGCCTTCCTGGATTTCTGTTCACACTTCACACAGCAGTGACTGTAAGGCTCCAAAGAAGTCCGGTGCAGAAGGAAAACTCAAGTATCTCATGGTCAGCCTATTGACCAGTGTAGTGGTTTTCTTTTCCTTAAATATTGAAGTAGTAGCTAAAATTTTTAAATCTGAATTTTAAAAATTAATATATTTTATTTTTATAGTAATATTAGGGTTATGGTAAAATTAGACAGAAAGTACAGGGAGCCCCATGTGTTCCCTCTCCCTATCCACTTCTCTGTTTTCCCTTTTATTATCTCATTTTCCTGTATTAGTGTCTTGCATTAGTGTGGTATACTTGTTACAATCAATGAGCCGATATTTGTACATCATTATTAAACAAACTTCACAGTTTATATTAGGGTTCACTCTTTGCGTTGTACAGCCTATGGGTTTTGCAAACACATAATATCATGTATCCGCCACTACAGTATCATACAGAATAGCTTTACTGCCTTAAAAAATCCCCAGTGCTCTACCTATTGATATTTATCTCCTCTTTACCCCCAGGAAACCACTGATATTTCTACTGTATTTGTAGTTTCCCTTTTTCCAGAATATTGTATAGCTGGATTCATAAGTATGTCATATTCTTAGGTTGGCTTCTTTCACTTAGCAACAGGTTTCCTTGTTTGTCATGACTTATAGCTCACTTCTCTTACAGTTGAGTAACATTCCATTGTAGGGTTACATCCCATTTTATTTCTCCATTTACCTACTGAAAGACATCTCAGTTGCTCACAAAGTCATTGCAATTATAAATGAAGCTGCTGTGAATACCTGTGTACAGGTTTTTGCATGGGCATAAGTTTTTAACTCACTTTGGGAGACTCCAGTGAACACAATTACTGGATCAGACAGTAGATTATATGTTTAGCTTTGTAAGAAATATCAGACTGTCTCCAAAAACAGCTCCCCAGTTTGCATTCTGATCAGCAATGAGAGTTCCTGTTGCTCTGCATCCATGCCAGCACATGGTGTTATCAGTTTTGCATTGTAGCATCCAAATAGATGTGCAGTGGTACCTTACTGCTGTTTACACAACTGGCAAGTTCCATGAAATATGACATAACATGGAATTACTTTTCATATGCTTATTGCCATCTGCATATCTGCTTCAGGAAAGTGTCTGTTTTGTCTTTTTAAATCGTTTCCTTTGTTTTGTTTCTTACTGAGTCTTTGCATATTTTGGACACAATTCCTACATTCAGTGTGTTTTTCAACACACTGAATGCGTTTTTCAACACACTTGAGTGCATTTTGCCAGTGGCTTGTTTTTTCACTTTCTTAACCGTGTCCAGGACACTCTCCTACTGGGTAACATCGCTAAGAATAGGAGGTCCCTGGGTAACACTGGTATCCATTCCTGCAGGAATGAAGCCATCTAGTGGCTGCCTCTTCAGATGGCCATCTCCTTCCAGGTCACCAGGACCCTTCCCATTCCATTCAGTCACATCACCTTCCTGTGCCTTGACATATCTGACTGGGTAACTCTGGTCTAGAGGAAGCGCCATCTTTATCTGTTTGCTACATGGGGCACTTTATCTGCTTGTTCTCAATCGAACTATCTGATGCTGAAAAGAAAATTTTAAGCTTGACTAGCTTAGATGATCTTTCTGCCCTTTCATTCCAGTTCCCCCTTTGCACCATCACATTTGACTTGCATGACAGAAGAAGCAATTTCATAATATTCTGTGTGTTTTCTCCTAATCCACCTACTCTGCTTGTTCCAGTCCAAGCTGTGGTGCAGGATACCTATGTGGGGTCGCATTGTCACCGCACTTGCCAGAGTACCTCCACCAGCTGGACCAACAAGAAGAAGACCTTTATATGGGGGTGGGGTTAGAACCATCTGCAGGATAAAAGTAATTTAAACCCCAAATTACCCTTGAGTGTGACTCGTTATAGATAGGAGTCACTCTTCCCATGGAAAGATGCTCTAATGTAAAGGCACGTGAGAACTGACCAGGAAGAAACAGCAGTGGGGGCAGCAGATTCCTTTTCTCTTCTAAGCTTTGCTCTGAAGCATGAACCTACTGCGTAGGAGGGCGCAACCTGCTAACACTGTCTCAGTGGCTCTCTTTCTCTTTCTGCCTGGATTGGTGTAACTAGCCTTCTTTAAGGAGTATATATAGACACTGATTCCTTTTTCAGCAGGGCTCTTGGTGCTTCCTGTGTTCCCAAAGGCAATGGTAAAGACAGCCCAGAGGCTCTAGCATAAGCCTTCACAATAAGTTATAGCTGAAGAAGAAAATTTTGGGTGTAAATTCTTGGTCTTTGGACCACATCCAGTATCCTTTTGTGCACTCTTGTTGGACTTGCAGAGACAGGGGCCTCTACTAGTTTGCTAGCCCGATGTAACAAAGAACCAAGGACCAGGTAGCTGAAATAACAAAGATTTGTTGTCTCATAGTGCTGAGGGTAGAAGTCCTAAATCAAGGTCTCAGTAGTGTTGCTTTCTTCTGCGAGGGAAGAACATGTTCTGGGCCTTTCTCCTTGGCTTGTAGATGACTGTCTACACCCTATGTCTCTTCACCTCATCTTCTCTATGGGTGTCTCTCTGGCCAAATTTTCCCTTTTATAAGGACACCAGTCATATTGGATTAGGGCCCACCATAATGACTTCATCTTAACTAATTACAGCTGCAATGTGATTTCCAAATAAGGTCACATTCTGAGGTACAGGGAGTTAGGATTTCAACATATGAATGTGCAGGGAGGACACATTTCAACCTGCAACAGTTTCTGTGGTGTAGGCAGACAAAAATCCCCTGTCTCCATGAGTCAGTCAAAATAAGTCATTGGAAAAGTGAATTAATAAAAAAAAAATCCTATAAAAGCAAAGCTTAATGATGGCACTCTCAACCTTCTCCATCTAGAATATTACTCTTCTTTTTTTGGCTAATATAATCATAGTGGAAACAAAGACTTTCTAAAAATACAGCTTATTGACAGCCCAGTGCCTCTCCTCCAGTCTTCCTCTACCCCCATGGTGTTCCTATAAAATCTCTTTTAAAGTGGCTATGCCATGAGTAGCCCCCTCAGGCAGCCACTTGAGCCATGTAAGTAGAGTTCTGCAACAAAATCCAGCTCCACCTTTGCCTGGCATTCAGTGGTTTGGTCCCAAAAGCTCCTTGTCTCGTGTCAGGGGCTCCTGCAGAATTCCTCTTTCCCTGCTCCTGACAAACTCCACCACCCACCCCAGGGCCACTTTGTCCCACTGTTTTATTTTATTTATTACTTGTCCTTTGGGGACTCAGAATTCCCTTTCTCTGCTGATCTCATTGCTTCAGTCTCTGGTCTCAAGTTTTGTTTTTATCTTAGAATTGTCTTTTGGGGTACCTTACCCCTGTAACACCCCTTTCTTGCACTGACGTTCCACTGCACTAGAGGATTTTCTCTCCAATGCAATGATTAAGACACAAAGTAATAGTGAAATAAGATACAGAGTGAGACCAAAATGGAAGGAACAAATTATGAATAATTGGAAAGGACAGGTCAGCAGTTCCTACATGACAGAGAGTAGCATTGCTCAGAAGGCATAGTAAAAAGCATGGGCTTTTCCATAAGACAAACAAAGGCTTGGAGACTGGTTGCAATACCTGGGTCAAATTTTTTACTTTTCTGTGTGTAGCTTTCGATGTCACCACAATATCAATAATTCTCCAAGGTGTATCACCAACTTTGATCTTCCTCTTAAATTCAAGGGTCAAATTCAGTTTCCTTCTAGGTATATCCCACCCAAAGCTTGCAGGTTTGTTGTGTTATTTTAACGTCATAATAAAAATATTTAAATATAAAGGAAGTTTTTTGTGACTTACATACATTGACTCTGTTATATATTTTAGATGTGGCTCAAAACAATTCTTTACTCACTTAAGCCTAGGCAAAACAAAAAAGTTGGATTACTATCTGAATGTATAGAAGGCTTCTCAAATTCACTGTATCTAAAACCCAATTTTGTATTTCTGTCTCTGGTCTCCAGATTGTCTTTCAGTCTCACATGTACAACAGTCTTTAAAACATAACTCGGATCATGTCACTCTTCCCCTTGAACCTTCTATGGTGGACTCACAGCTGTCCCCAGCATCCATTCTCCCTTCTTCCTTTAGGGCCAGGCCTCCTGTTGCCTGGGCAGTGACTAACAGCTGACTTTATGTCCATCCTCTGTTGCAATTGATGTGTCCATAGACTGGGTTGGAGCCAAAGGGCCGTGAGTGAAAGCAGCATGCAGACAGCCCCCCTCCCTTCCTGCCTTCTCACTGATGCGCCACTGCCCACCATCATACCCCGGTAAAGGGTGGAAGAGCCACCCTAACAGCTCTAGATATCCTATTTTGATGGTTCCTGTGAGAAAACTAGACTTGCATTTCATTAAACTGTTATAGCAGCTGAACCTGTGCCCTTGTTGTATACCTGCCCACGTCTTGCTTTTGCAATTAGAAAAAAAGTCTAAATTCTTCCCAGTTCCTACAAAGGCCTATGTGATCTTGCCCCGACTAGCTTTTTGACTGTTTCTTTCTTTCCCTCTCTTCTCTTGCAGCCTCTTATCCAGCCTCAAGGACACCAAGAACATGACTCCTCAAGGCTCTGTTCAGGTGATGCCTCCTCAGGGAGCTCTGCTCTGGCGGCCCAATACCTCACACGTGCTTTGCTTTTCTTCACGTGTTTTAATGCTTCTGGAGATACAACAGGGTGTTGTTGTTGTTGTCACTGTTGTTGTCTGCCTTCGCCCTCACTCCCAAGAATGTGATCTTCCTGGAAAAAGAATGTTACCATTGTTTTGTTTATGGCTTTAAACAACAGCAACAACAAAAAAACTCTCCAGAAATATTTATTGGCAGAATGAATGAGCAAGCTTTTGTTTTCTCATCTGCAAAATAGAAATAGTAGTTTCTACCACTAGGCTTGTGTAAAAATAAGGGGACACAATGCCAATGGCTTCATGTGGTACCTGGCACTTGGCAGGTGCTCAGGAGATAGCTACCCAATTTGTATGACCGCCTTTCCTATCCCTGCTTATCTCCCTGTGTATATAAGTACCGCTTGCTAACCGATTGCACCACTGGAGCTTCAATATTTCCCTATGTAACACTGGAAGTCTGGGCTTTTTTCTGGCATCAGGGAAAGTTCCTTTCCATGGACAATTTTCTGTGCTACAATGTATCCTGTTCCATTTCCCACCTCCTCTCGCCCTCCCTCACCTTTGTCTCCATTCACCAGCAATATCCATTCACTGGCTCTGTCATTGATCCAGACGGCTCTGAAACTGGCAATGCTGTTTCTCATCATTGCTGTGATCATATCCAAGCCTGGACTTTTTAGAAACAAGACACAACCCAGGGATAGCACCGTCAGGGGACGTTCCCTGCCGGCCACCTCTTTCAAGTTGGCAGAGGGAAAGTGCCTTGTGTCTTGTATTTCTCGAACTTGAACACAGCTTTGCTGACTTAGCACAAATTTCCCATAAAAAGCTGGCCTCCAGGGAGCAGATACTGAACTTGGAAAGTTTTAACCCAAAAAGAGAATTTGTCATAAATCTGTGAGTGGCTGGAATGTGAGGTGAGGGGCCGAAGCTGTTGGGAGTGGGGTGGAATGGCGGCCGTTTTACAACTTCTGTGATTGGATTTCCTCTCATGAATCCTCAACAATTCCCCCAATTCCCCCACCCTTCCCCATGACCCTTGGCAGAAAGCAGCATTACCCTGTTCACCCACTGAAAGGGAGATTAGGATTGTTACCAACAAAGCTACTTCCCATGGTAAAAGAAGTTCTTGGATCAAGTTTTCTCTCTATGGTCACTGAAAATGACAATTTATTTCTTCCCCACTGTCCAAATGCTATCTCCAGATGCACACATGTGGATCCCATTGAAGTCAGAGAGATCCTGAACACATCTGAGGTCTCTCTTTGGTAGCAAGAACACGAAGCTATAAAGAACAGCACTAGAACAGGTGTGTGTGTGTGTATGTGTGTGTGTGTGTGTGTGTTATGTGCATGAACTTAAGGCCATTTTTGAGGCTTCATGGCTTAAGAGCAACCACCCTGATTGTCCTGAGAATGCTTTAATGTTGGTGTTCAAGTAGAAGGGTGAAAATGATTGAAAAGGTCTGTTGCTAACAACTGTCTGGTTAATTAATCAAAGTGTGAGATCTGTGGGTGAGGAGGCAGAAGGTACAGCAGCTGACAGAAGTGTGCATAGGTTTCGAGGCTTCAGGGCTGTGTTCATATTCAGCCCTTTCCCCTTGTAGCTCTGTACTTCAGGCAAACCTCTTTAATTTCTGTAGGCATTAGCTCTTGAGACTTCCTACCTTTTTGGTCAAATGGTGAATATATTGCAAGTGCCTGGCAAGTCTTAATGCTCAAGGTGTAGGCATTATCATTTTGGGAACAGATCAGTTTTCTGGTCTCTAAGCCTTTCTCATTCACAGAGCAGGGCTGTTTAACCTTCACCTATAGGGAGCCTCTGGAGTGCCGAGACCAGCAGCCCAAGCACTTCATCACCGAGCCATTCTCAATACCTCTCCCTGCTTGGAAGCAGATTCTGTTCTTGTTCCCACTTTTGCCAGCCATTGGAAACCTTATCCATTCTAGCTGAAACGGGCGACAGTGGATATCTGTTCCAATCTTCACAAAATGTAAAACTCAAGTAAAATACAATATTTTCTTAGTAGTCTGTTCCTTTCATTCAAAAGACTTTTCTGGTTTCTGGTTACAATTGTCTGGATAATGATTTGTTTAAAGTCTGCTCCTGCCACCAGACTGTAAGCTTCATGAGGCCTATTTTGCTCTGAGTGTTTAGAACATAGCAGGCTTGAGATGAGTATTTGCTAAATAAATGCAAGGACAGGAATGCAAAAGTACTTTGAAACCCACAAAGTACATACTAACGTCAGGTATACTATGATTATGAAATATCATGTAAATACAAAGTGACTGGTTACAGAGCTGCCCCACTCAACCAATTTATGTATTTGTTTAACAGCTTTTCACTGTACAGCTTTTAGATGTACCATTTCTACTTGAATAAGAATTATGCTTTTAGTCACTTCTATGGAAATCCAGCATGGAATACTGATCCGGGAGTACAAAATACTGAATTTAATATTGCTTCTTTGGAAAATACATCATTTTTTACATTTCTAAGCCTGCATGTGTGAGCGATGCCTATATTTTACCTTCATCTGTCCACTTATCGGTGTATTCATACACTTACAAACTTCTTATTAAATGCCTGTGTTGCAGCAGGCACGATATTAAAAGCTGAGGACACAGTGATAAATATAATCAATGACTCCGTCAATGGCAGGCTCACCACCATTGACAGCAATGTGTGTGGACAACTACGTCAAGGAATGTGTATGCTGGGGACCATGGGTGGAGGTTGGAAGAAGCCTTTGAGAATAGATGATGTCTGAACCCAGTCTTGAAGGATAAGTGTGGGTTTTCCAGTTGAAATAGATGAAGAGGCATATTCAGATATTGGAAAAAGCATGCTATTTGCTGAATAAGGAGATGAATGAGTGAAAGGACAGCTGAGGTCATGAAGAGATAAACGTAAATTATCTGCCATGTTACATTTCGATCTTGTGGATATTTGTGGATGAAGGGAGTGCAGTGAACTCCACTGAACTCCATATGCAGCCCAGAAAGCCAAAAGGACACCTGGAACCATAGAAAGAAGAAGAGTCTTGGCAAAGGACTACCATGGAAAGCACTTTAGGCAGATACTACCCACTTGCCCACTTCAGGAAGGAGGACAAGAAACAATGTTCAATGTTGCTTCAACCAGTTTGGAAATGTCAAAGCACTATAGAGGACTTAATCTTCATATGTGACAAAGATGCTGTAAAGAATGGCTGGGATGATGGACACTTTCCTCCCCTCCCAGGTGCACAAATGCACTTTGGTTCAAAGCAGGGGACATTGTTAAAGACAACATTATGCTCACAGAAAGCCAATCCAAGCGCTTCTGAAGCTTCCGATTTCATTCTGAATGCTTTGCAATCTATGCATTTAAAATCATTTTCTAAGCTGGGACAATGACACAAACATCCATACAACACAAGCTGGTGCGCATAAAGTTGGGCTGCCAGGTCTAGATGAGCTGAAAAGTGCTGCTGTACTGTGTTTTCATTTAAAAATTCCCCTTATTATTTTTTAAAGAATTCTTGTTATAAATAAAAAATTATTATTATTCAAGTGCATGCTGAAACTGAATCATGCCATTCTTACATAATTTTTCATTGGATTGTTGCAACCCATAAAGAAATCCAATTAAATTTCCCTTGCAGGCACAGGCCTTCATTCAGGGGGCCTTGAAAAAGCTGGTTTGTTGTATTGTATGGCAGGTCGATGAATTGAGAAGCAGAGAGGGCTTGTCCCGTTTCTTGTCCTGTGTGACATGATGTGAAGAAAGTCCGCCAGCAATATTTCAAAGAGCTGCATTATCAGACAACATAAAGGCACTCCATCCTTTCTGCTGCGGTGCTGCAGAATATGCACGTTCTGGTATCTCCATCCGATGAGCAGTTTTGAACATCGTATGGTTAACATATTGCTTTCTGGATCTTAGGAGCTTTTGCTGTTATTATCTCAGAGACATCGGACAGGGTAGGGCTGGAGTGTGCCAGAGATAAGATAATGACTTTGAAGATGTTTTAAAAGAACGTCTTGGAAACCAGACTCCACAAACATGTGATTTCACTGCTTAAAAAGAAAGCAGAAGCCAATGTGTTATGGAATTACATTATTTTACCTTAATCTGTCACTTGGTTGCCATTTGAAGTGCATATATATTTCCCTTCACTAATTTATGTATTATGTAGGGTCTCACTTATATTGAGATGCACAGGACTTTTGTTTTTAAATAAAAATTCTGCTTGAGTAGACACAAAGCATATGCACACTTCCCCCCTTAGCTTACTGCTAGGGTAGCAAAAAACCATTCCAAACTTCCGCCATGTAACTGAAACCTCCCCAAATAGTCAACCATGTGGTAGTATTCAGTCTTTCTGTTATCTGTCAGACTAGAAGTGGAAAACTAAGGTTAGAGAGAAAACAAAGAGAAAGATCCCGATGGGAACACGGCTGGAAGATGCTGGTATTTGTATTTCTTCTCAAAGTGCCACCCGAAAATGACTTTCCCTCTCACTGGCCTTTCGTTTGGTATTATTTTTCATGGTACTTCAGAACAGCAGCAATTGACTAATTGTTTTGTACCCTCATGTATCAGCAAACACAAGAAGCTTATTTCATTACAGCTTGAGTTTTATGGAACAAGGATGCTCTCTCTCACTCTCTCTCTCCCTTTCTCTCTCTCTCCCCCTCTCGGAACAGGCACGTCTCACAATCAAATTTTCAAAATAATTCACTTATGCTATTTCCCTGCACAAAGAATGCAGGCTTGTATTTGTCTTGCTTTAGCACAAAGCAATGCTTTGATTGGTGACAAGATACATAGGCAGATAAAATTATTTTATGCACGAATATTCCTAGGGACCAGAGCATGCAGGATTGACAATCTGTGCTTAGTAAGTAGGAAGCTACACCAAGCTTTTCCAGCTTTCTGTTTGCAAATTATTAACATGCCCTAAATGTTCCTTTATATTTGGAGTCTGCAGTGGGGATGAGTAATTATCACTGTCCATCCGCAAGGGACCTGGTGAGAAGTACAAAGACGGACGAGCGCAGCCCATAGAGGGTGCAGAACCCTCTCTCCCTTGTTTGTGGGTTCAGAGTTTCTTACCACAGAGCATTTCCTCTTTCTTTTCTTGTTTTCTAAGTACAGATATGTGAACTTGAAAGTATCAAAGTACAGTGTGGTCAGAGCAGTGCCTCACATGCAAACCTTATACAGCTCAGATAAGATAGAGCCATGGAAACCCAATTCCTTTGAAGTTTTCTTTTCTAATGAAATAGTGACTCTTGGGCCGCTGTGTGTGTGCGTACATGTATGTGTGGCTTCCCCTTAGAGGAACCCTAAACTGTTCTTTAGTGCAAAAGCGAGCCCTCCTTATTCACCATTTCCTAATTGGACACAGACTCTCTCCCACAAACTGACCCAGGTCACCCAGAAAACCAATCCTGATGAACTATCGAATTTTCCCAGTCCTGCAGGGTCACCACCGCAAATCAGCCTTTTGCTGAATCTGGCCCGTGCTTTGGATGTGCGATGAAACTTGAGCTCAGAGAAGAGCTCATAACTCGGAGCTGAACCATGGACATTTCTCAGAGATGCTTAGTTTGCTCTTCACCAGGATCCCAAGGCACATCATACCACCACCACCACCACACACACACACACACACACACACACACACACACGGACAGCAGCCCCAGAATCATAATTGCATTAGAAAAGAAAACTTCAAAAGGAATTGAGTTTCAGTGGCTCTATCTTAGCCTTGAGAAGAACCGGAACTGTTAACTGAACAATTTTCCCAAGAAAAACAAGCACATTCCAAGAGATCAATAGAAATTTTAAAATAAGATAAAGGCTCAAGTGTTGCTGCTTTTTGTGTTGTGTGTTTGTCATTGTCATCAAATAGCCTTTATAAAATGCCAGCTGAATGGCAAAGGACTCGGTACAGGGCGTGGCTGGGAGAGTAGCTTCCTCCAGGTGCGCACACTCTAAGGGAGCTGAAGGGGACGCAAGGCTCCAGGGGACACAGCGGATAACTGCTGGGGCGGAAGATGAGCTCCATATCTAATCAAGCCTCTAATTGGTTCTCAGGAATCTATCTGCTCTTCATTTTTCCCTTTGTAAACCCAGAGCTCTTCCTCATCACACAGGAAAATTAAATTACCCCAAGTACCTGAACCCATAGCAGTGAGCAGACAAGGTTAGGTAAAGAAACATCTGACACCGAGGAGCTCGCACCCTGGAAACATAAGAGGATGAGGCCTCACGTCCAATTGCAGGCACTGAGCAAAGAGGATAATTAGAGATCTCCATCGTGGGAACACGGAGAGAGCAGGAAGGAATGTGTGCTTTAGGTGCTAACACAAGCCACCAATACATCTCCATTGGGCAGCATGGCCACTGGGAAAGAACCGGATTTCAGGAAACGGCTGAGAAGTGATAGAACTCAGTGTGCTATGCCGAACACGGCCGCTGCCAGCGCTGAGTAGATAGTGTGGTGAGGCCATTTTCTTGTGGAAAAATGAGGGAAGCACAAGATGAGAAGCTGAGCAGGGGAACAGTACCTTTCAGCTCTGGATGGGCCTCCCTGGATGCCCTGGGACCAGGAGAACTGGTTGACACTAGAGTGGGGCAAAGGAGTGGAGTTAGAAGATGTCATCATCCACTGAAAAAGCACAAACAAAAACACACATTCTAAGTGAGGCCAGTTCTCCAAACGAGCCCAAGCAAATACTACCCAACAGACAGCTGGGCCTGCCAAGCAGTGACCAAACATTATAAGCAAAATTAGCCAATTAATGGGCTCTCTTGTCTCGTGGCTGGATTGCTGTTTTGGCTGCCACAGCCCCAGCGTGGCATCCAGCTGCACACCCGCCCCCGTGATCCCCAGGCAGGAGCTCCGCCAGGTGAGCGACAGAGGGGTGGTGGGGAGCGAGGACCGCCAGATGGCTGAGCTGGAGGAGCTGTGCTCAGCTCTTTCCTTGCCTGGGTTTCTCCTGATGCACAGGCCCGCTAGCACACCCGTAACCTTCCGGAAGTGGTTCTGATCGTATGCAAGTTCCAAGAGTTACCATCCCAGATGGGTAATTTTCCCAAGACATTTTTTCCCCTACTCAAAGGCTATTCCTACACTTGTGCCTCAGCTCACAATAGCAATGTTTTTTTCTTTTTGAGGACTTGAATGTATTTGAAGGATCTTCTTGTAATCATCTTTACAACACAGTGGACAAATGACCATCAGGGATGCTGTCCTATTTTAAAGATGAGACACCAAGGTGAAAAAGAGTCAGATAACTAGTGCCTGTCTGTGTAGAGGAATCTAGCAACAGACTCCCACTTCTAACTGGACAGTGAATTCCAACTGTGAACTTTGGGCTCAGTTAAAGACCACATTCAAGAAAAAAGCAAAAACACTTTGCTCCTAAATTAAGACAAGTAGAGTTGTTTGTTCTCTTTGCCACAGAGACTATAAACATGCTGCAACTATGACAGCTGTAATATGACTAATGTAGGAACATGAATACATGCTGCATTCAGATAGGAGGCAAATATCATGGTATCATTTGCAAGATTAATAAAAATAGTTCAATTAAATTCAAGAAATACATGTTGTGTGCTATTCGTTGTTGTGTTTTGGCTAGGCACCGAGGCAGGCTTCTTGGAAACTCTATTTTATTCTTTAAAAGAAATGTTAAAGCCTGTGTGGTAGCATACATGTGTAATCCCAGCACTCATGAGGCAGAAGCAGGAGGATTGCCCTGAGTTCAAGAATAGCCTCGGTTACGTAGTGAGTTCATGGCTAGCCTGAATTACAAAGTGAGACCAACCCTGTCTCAAAAAATAAAATAAAATAAATAATTGTTAGTAATGCGTATTAGTCATACAGATGAACTAGTGTTGTTTGGCAAATTCGTAGATGTATGTATGGATCATCATCACTGCCAGTACCCTGTTCCCTCCTTCTTCCCTAATAATCCCCCATTCACTTCCCCAGTCAGTATTTTATCCCTGAGGGGAGGGGTAGTCCCACATTATCTACAAGAGCAAGATGAGCGAGTCAGGCTTATGAAGGTAGGGTTAGAAAATAACCAAGCCTTGCTCTATTTCCTACCACCCACCCCCAGCGAGGGAGTAGGAAGAGTCTGGTCCGAGGATTCATTTAGTTTAGTCACTACTAGCTTTGCCTGGGGACGCCAGTGAAGAGGAGGAAGCAGTCTCAGATGAAGAGATCAG
Organism: Dinomys branickii; assembly: GCA_004027595.1. Classification (NCBI taxonomy): domain Eukaryota; kingdom Metazoa; phylum Chordata; class Mammalia; order Rodentia; family Dinomyidae; genus Dinomys; species Dinomys branickii. The sequence continues at coordinate 213,108 of PVLD010001013.1, read as the reverse complement.
CAGTCCAGGAGCTTAAAGCCCCAGCCCAGAAGTTAAGTGTGTGGGGCTCATGGCAGAGAGGAAAGGAAGTGGGCAAGCAACAAGGCAGAGTGGGGCACTGGGTGCCACCCCTGATCCTTCTCCTCTACCCCTGCCACCATCACACCACCACCACGGTCATCATCACTCTCTGCACACAGGTTGAAGGGAGATGATCCCTAAGGAGGGGGGACAGAGGACCCAAGTGCCTGCCATTTGGCAGCTATGGTCAGCAGGGTAGGTGCCGCAACCCACTTTGGAAGCTCTGGAGCAAAGGGAGGCTGCACAGTGCTCGAGGCCACACAGCCTGTGAGCCGTGGAACCAGCTCAACAATCCATTAAGGATGAGTTCCATCTGCTGTAGGAATATTGAAGTCACACATGTAACTCAATTCAGGGAATGAGCTGCTCAGCTAAATGCCAACTTTCCTGAGTTCTTATAAGTCAGACAAACAAGGAGCCAGCAGCTTCTCATCCAAATCTCCTGCATGGTTTCCTTTTCAAAGAGTCTGTCCCTTAAACTCAGGCCTCTTTCCTGACTAAATATGTCATTTCAGCCCTGCTCATTCTGCTGGTTACTGCAGCGGTGCTAATTCGAGCATGGCTCACTTCAAAGTTGACACTGATCCTCCTCATAAGCAATTGTTTTTCAGCCAGACTCATCAGTGGCTCCCGTCAGCCCCTTTCAAGCATGGCGCCAGCTTTTCAAAATCCTGACAAGGTTCCCCTCTGTTGCCTAGGACAAGCCATGGTTGTCCTTTTCTGAGCATGTAATTGTCTCCTGGGGAGAGCAGGCCCCCTACCCCAGAGCCCACCACCTGCCTTTCCCATCTCAGCAACTGGTAGCTCAGACTCCGGTGAAGACTGGGGAAAGCTGAGACAGAGTGAGAGATGCAGGAGGGCAGAATGAGGTGATGAACCAGAATGAAAATGGAACCAATTAGTGACATCTGTTGGCATCTTTAACTGCTACCCTAGATTATAAGACCACGGGACAGGCAGGGTTTCCTTTCTTCTTTCTAAGTAATGCCAACCTATACCACTCCAAGGGTGATCTTGTTTCTTTTAAGGCAAGGGTTCTACAGCTTTAATCTGCATCAGGAGAATTTGTCAAATATGCAAATTATGGGCTCCTACCCCGAAAGTTCTGATTCAGCAAACCTGGGGAGAAGCCCAGGAACTGCATGTTTGACAAGCTCTCCTGAGAGTCAGATGCAGGTGGCCTTAAACTACATTCTGTGAAACTCTGTTTTATTGTCTCAAGCAAACAAACATCCTCCACCTCCCTTAGGAACCCCTCCAGGAATTTCAAAAGCTTCAGAAAATTCTTCCTTGCATCTATTCCTGTGGGTGTTTGAGACTCACAATGACACTGCTTGAAAATAAAATAAATGCATCTAAGTCAGAGGAAGATAAAAACCAGGTGTCAGCCCTTGCTTACCCTCCCCAGCTTTCCCATTCCTATTTCTACATGGTGATGTCTTCTGATAGAGAACTCCTGCAGGTCCTGGAGGACCTGTGGGCAACTAAGATTCCAGGAAGGAGTATGTCGGTGGCCTCAGGGCCCCATTGGGAGAAGTTGGGTCTGGAATTAAGCTGTCTGCCATCCAGACCTAATTCTCAGGGGTGCCATGGGATAGGCATGCCCCATAACCTGCCTCTGCCACCTCAAACTCACCATCAAATTTTGGCTTCTGCCATGGCTCCCCTATATTGTTGTCTTGAGCTCCCCTACAGCTTCCTGACTTGGACACTGTTCTCTTAGGGCCTGAGAACCACACAGGCCCTGGAGGGTGTGTTGATGAACACCTCCCCCTTTTCAGAAAGAAAAGTTGTCTTTTCTCTCTGTCGGGATGACTGTCAATATTTGGGGGTGGTGAACATAACATTAGCCTGTGTCCCTGAGCACCAAAGATGAGCTGAGCTCTTTGCCAGTTTATAGGTTGCATAGTCCAAGAAAGAAACCTCTGCCTTTTGAAGTCACCAAGCTTTGTGGACTGTGTCACAACTTTCCCTGTCCTTACCAATATAAAGTCCCTTCTTTTTAAGCTATTGGCTGAAAATCTCTCCCAACTCCACAGATAGACAAACTGACCAAAGTTAGAGCAGACCTGCTGTGCCTCAGGGCCGTGATCCTCCCCACCGTGGCCAGCACTCTGGCCTGACTGGGTATTGCGTGTCTTTTAATACACCTGGGACCACGTGCCCAGTCTGACTTGCTGCCTGGGCCATTCCCTCCAGCTCACACCACCAGGCTGATGGGGAGGCAATGCCAGGACCGCTCCTCTTTCTCCTCCTCATGCCCAGTGTGGCTACCCTATCCATGCTCCTTTGGAGACAATGGAGATAGTTATCTTCATGGTTCCTAGAGCTATCCTCATCAGTAGAAGTTTTTGCCCAGAGTTGTGAAATTATTACAAGCATATCCAATCATACCACTTCTATTTTTCATGACAGTGATAATATAACTGCTCGAAATAATTCATTTCCAGGAGTTGTCTTGTCTACCTTGTGTTCTAATTCCTAAGGACAGTTGGCAAGTGCACTTCCTCCGATGCAGGCTTTGGCAGCTCATGTCACTATCTGGTTTTACAGTGATGACAAATGAAATTACTGCAGGTCCTGGAGCCTCAGTCCCTGGAAACCATCAACAAGTTGACAGCTCCTTCTATTTGGCTTGTAACAAGCTCTTCCAGGCAACTAATCACCAGACGGGGTCTCCCATCCAGAATGCAGAGTTTTTCATCTTATTTTGAAGAATTAATTGTGCAATCTCAGTACGGAGATTAATTCTCATGAGCAATTACAAAACTGCAACTCAGTATAGAAGAATAATCACAATTCCAAAGACACAATGATGCAAAAATAGCAAACATGTAAAGAAATGCTATGCTGAAACACAGTGAAATTTCAGAACATATGTGAATGTAAGCAAATAATTTCTGATGTAAGTTTTTGTTACATTTATAATAAGTAAAACAGATTTAGTCAATATTGAGGAGAAAGGGGGCTCGCTAAGGACCAAAAACCATTCTTATTTCCTTTTGTAGGACTTTCCTCTCGCCTGTGCACCTGACAGAAGACTTTACATTAAAAGAATGTTCAATTAATGTATAAAAATTTGAATATAATGTATCTGACCTTGTGAATAAAGATTTTGGCTTAGTATACTGTGATGTGATGTGGAAGAGTGATGAGTGGATGTTGGGGGGAAGAAAAACATTTGAACATTAAATATAAATAAATTAATTCTTTTCTTCTACAAATATTTATTGAGTGCCTACTATGCACCATAGACAAAATTACTAGTCATATGGTGTCTATATATGGATGCAGAAGGCAGAAAATAAATAATAACAATAGATTAATGTTATAAAGAAAAACAAAGCAACATGAAGGAATGAAGAATGGTGAATAGAATGACCAGTGAAGCCTTTGAGCGGTAATAAGATGAATTGAGAGTTACATATACAGCTAGTCATGCAGAAAGCATTTCAGGAAGACGAAACAGAGAGTGCAAATGCTCCAATGCAAAGCTGGTGTGTATACTGGAGTCAAAACTGCCAAAGTGCTTAGATGAAGTGAAAGATGAGGAATCCTTCAGAGATAAAGCTGTGAAAGGTAGCAGGGGCCAGCGGTTATGCAGGCCTTCACGTCGCGGTGAAGATTTTGTTCAGAGAGTGAAGGGAAGCCATTGAAAGGTATTAAGCAAGAGAATGATGTCATCTGACTTAGATCTGGGGGGGGAAAAGCCCCTGCCGCAGTATGGAGAATTGGCTCCAGATTACCAGGACCCGTTATACCTACTTATATTGAGTTCTATTCTTCCTGATGAGATTACAGTCAGACTTTTATTTCAAGTCAAGCTGACCACCAGAATTCTTCATGTTTGATGTTTCAAGTAGATTCTTGCCTTTGTGTGACTACCCTTTTGTCTCAGGAGCTCCCCATGGGAACATTGCAATAAAGTCAAACAATAAGGACACCAGGGATATTTTCATATGGATTTGAGAACACCTGGAAGAATTTCTGGGCTCCCAGGGGAAGGGGTTTGAATAAAGGTAGAATTTATGTCACCCTGCTAGCTCCTCCACCCTCCAGACTAAATCTAATAATACTCAGCCCTGAGAAACGATGACACAGGATAAGGTCCACTCTCACAGCATCTCTGGTTTTGAGCATTAACCACGGATAAGGCTTCAGAAATTTTGGCTCCTTACCAGTTTGACTCTGTGCCAAGCCATTTTCAAAGGAAGGGTAAAATATTTCTGAGGGCTGTTCCAGTAAAAGTTTTTCTTTGGTCACTAAGAACTTCACAGGATACTTTGCCCAACCTAGGCGTGACTTTGCAGTCTTTTGCAAAATATGAAACACAACCAGATGCTTTGTTTTTAGAGCATGAGAGGATGGAATAACAGACTGAGCACGAGGGAAGCAGCCTACAAAAGGGAGGGAGCCCATGGATCGGTGGAAGCCTCCGCAAGGTTTTTGTGCTTCATCAGAAGAAAGAAGACCTTCTCCCATGCTGAAGTCACAACTGGCACCCACATTCAGACTTACAACAGGCTGCCTCTGTGATGATTGCTTTTTCTTTTTTATTAAATATATTTGCACTACATAATAAATACATTCATCTTGGCAATCGATACATGTACATATCATATCTTAGTCCCTTTTACTAAGGACCCCCATTGTCTCCCACCTTCTCCAGGTCCCCTTACCATCTCCACAAAGACTACCTCCTGGTTTCCTGTCATCCGCCTTCTGTTTTGCTCTTTACACTATTCATATTTTAGATTTCTCATATAAGAGAAACCGTGCGATATTTAAGCTTGTGTGTCTTTAAGCTTGCTATTTATTTCACTTAGCTTTATGGTCTCAAGGTGTATCCATTTTCCTACAAATGACTAAAATCTATCCTTCTTGATGGCTGAATATATATATCCATCTGTGGATGGGCATACAGTGTTCTTCCAGGATTTATCGATTATGGGCATAAGCATGGGTGTGCAAGTATCACTGTATCTTCTGGAAAGATACTCAGAAGAGAAATAGCTGACTTAAATGGAATTTCTAGTTTTAGTGCTTTGTGGAGTCTCCACATTGATTTCCATAGTGATTGTACTAGTTTACATTCTACAACAATGTAGAAATATTTCTTTTCCTCCACAACCTCACCAGGATTTGTTGTTTTTTGAGTTCTCGATGATGGCTTTTTTTTCTTGGTTAAGGCAGAATTTCAGTGTTGTTTTGACATTTCACTAATGACCAAAGATTCTGAACTTTTTTTTCCATGCACTTATTGATCATTTTTACTTCTTCTGAGAAGTGCCTATTCATTTTAATCACCCATTTTTTGATTGGGTGTTTTATTTTAGGAAAGCCTAATTGTTTTTAGTTCTTTATATAGTCTAAACATTATTCCTCTGTCTTACAAATAACTGGCAATTTTTTCTCATTTTGTAGGTCTTCTCTTCATCTGTTGGTTGTTTCCTTTGTTGCCAGAGCTTTTTAACTGATATAATCTCATTTGCTGATTCTTAGTGTTGTTTGTTGTACATTGGAGGTTCTGTTCAGAAAATTCTTGCCTATACTTATGTCTTCAAACGTTTTTACCTGTTTTATCTTTCAAAAGATTTGTTGTTTCTCCTGTTATATATAGGTCTTTGATCGCTTTTGATTTAATTTTAGTGTAGGGTAAGAGATATGGGTCTATATTCATTCTTCTGGATTTGGATAACCAGAGTTCTAGCACCATTTGTTAAATCAAATTCACAGTGACATAATCCTTTACACAATAGACCCCCTCCCAAAACACCACCAGAACACATAAATAAATTCAGCAAATTTACAGGGTACAAAATCATTACACAAAAATCAATAGCATTCCCATACACAATGTACCCATGAAAAAGAAATCAGGAAAACAATGCCATTCAAGTAACTTCAAAAAAATTAGGTACCTAGGAACCTAATCAAGGAAGTAAAAGACTTCCATAAGGGAAACTATAGGGCTCTAAAAAAAAGAGAGATCAAAGAAGACATTATAAAATGGAACAGTATCCCGTGGATAAGTAAAAACCAAATTGTCAAAGTGGCCATCTTACCACAAAAGGCATATAGATTTTATGCAGTCACAATCAAAATACCAACAGCATTCTTCACAGAACTAGAGAAACCCACCTAAAACTTATATGGAACCAAAAGATACTTAAAATAGTCGAAGCAATTCTGAAAACAAACAAATCAAGAAGCATCACAATCCAAACATCAAGTTATATTCCAAAACTATGGTAGCAAAAGCAGCATGATGTCCCAAAACAGATATAGTAATCAATGGAACAAAACTGAGGAGACAGTGTGATGATTTTTAAGCATCTTAACTTCTCTGGTCTTGGTTTCCTTCTTTGTTAAAAGGAAAGGAATTGGATCTGGTAATTATCCATGATCAATTTAGCTTTAAATTCTGATTCTTTAGAATCATGTACAAAAAGAATCCAAATCAGTATATCCTAAAACAAGTGAACTAATCCTATGACATGGAAATGCAAGTGTAAATTCCAAGGTCTACTCTCAGCAATTTTGCCTACTCTTATCAATTTTGTTGCAGATATTGCGCTGTTTTTGTGAAGAAAATGAAAGCAGAAAGACAGCAGGGAGGAGTGAGGGAAGGAGAGCAGGTCTGGAAGGGAAGAAGGGAGGAAAACATGGAGGAAGGGAAAGATCTCAAACAATGCAAGTGATACCCACTAGACAGAAAGTAGCCTTCTCTTCCAGTGTCAGTGAAAATCTGAGCTTCCGTTAGGCCCCTTGTGTTGCGAGCTGGAACATTTGGTGGCCTTGGGTCACGGGTCAGCTTCCCTGGTCACAGGAATAGCTGTTTGGGAAGGCACGTCCTTCCTCCTTGGCATCTTCCTCTGACACCAGAGGAGCTGGCTTCTACAGGGGACCTTCATAGCCAAAGGCTTAAGAGACAGTTGGCCACCACACTATCTTGTTTGTCCTTCTCTTAACTGGGAGGTGGAGAGTAGGTCTGGTGTTCAAGGCAATCCTCAAGGAGACACCATTATTGGGATAAAATAATCAATTTTCTGATAAGGAAATAGGAAAAAAAACTCAGGTTTCCACGCAGAGTATATTGACTTATTTCAACCTAAGTAGCAACTTGGAGGAGCCCACGGAGCACAATCTTTGAGTGCTTGCTCCTGACCGTAATGAGCTTCTGCCTCCCTGTGTAACTGTGTAAGCTGACCGTGTTGGCTCCAGTCTTAAAACACCTGTGGTATCTGCGTCTCATGGAGCCAGTGGTTCCTAAGGCTCTGAAACCTGAGCAGCAACATCTGTCTGCCTTTCTCCTCTTCCTGCAGCTAGTCTGCAGCACCACCAGGGAGCACATCCTGAATGAGGCTGGGAGCGGCTGCCCACACAAAGGACCACACCCTCAGCATGTGGGGCTCTATGTCCAAGCTGGCCTGCTTCTCTCCTTTCCCTCTTGCACAGTGGAAAGGAAATGTATTTAGCAAATTTATTCCACAACAGCAAGAGCGTGGGAGTCTCAGTAATTGGTGCACACTTGACTTCTGGCCTGTAATGTGTCAGGATCATGATTTGTGGTGCCTGGAACAGTTGGTCCTATGTTTCATACACTCTGAGGGACATCAGTTAATATGAATGAGGGTGGTCACTTTGCTGACACTTTTCATTTGGCTCAATACAGAGGTGTAGAGAGAGACAGAGAGACACAGAGACAGAGAGACAGAGAGACAGGCAGACAGGCAGACAGGCAGACAGACAGAGAAAAGAAGTTGGGAACCAGGAACTATGTCTGGGGTGACTGGCAGATGGTGTGCAGAATCAGTGAGGTCTTTCATTTTTTTGAGTTCTTCGCTTTTCTCTAAGGAGCCCAAAATTGGAAAAAAAGTTTTTCTTTCCAGTTCAAGCTCATGATCTCAAACTTATTTATAGGAAGTTAAATTTCTCTTCCTCTTTTCTCCCTACCTTTAACTTGGAGTTAAAAAGATGCCCATGTTTCCAAGAGCAGGCGGGAGAGTGACAGCATCCTGACCTCAGATCGTGACAGCGGTATGGGGGCCTGGCCCCTTGGAGGAGGGTGGATACCCTGGCCTCCAATCCCTAGGCACCAGCCTCTGGGGCAATGGTTGTGGCTGGTTTGGGAAAGTAAGAACCTCATGTCCAATTTGACACCCTTTGGTGATCTCTGAGTAAATGAGTCTCTGGAATGGGCCCCACAGAGACTCTGATCTGAGAATGCATATACTCTGGGAATGGAATGTGCAAGAGCACAGAAACCACAGTGTGCTGGGCATCGCCTTAATGCAGGGTGTGGCCAGTAATGCCAGTCAGATGTGGGTGCTCCAGATGGGAAACATTCAAAGCTGCTCCCCCAGGGGCCGAAAGATGATTAGCCACATGGATTTACTCAGAGCACGAGGGGCTCATCACAAATATCCCCTGAAATACTTGGATGATGGAATGAGTACAGGATTCCTGATCATTATCTAACACACTGCCCCTCCCAAGCCTCAGGGATTTTAAAAAGAATCTCTGGGACTAAAGCCAGGGAGGCCATGCAGTGTGATGGCTGAGGGTGGTCTTCAGAATCAAACAATCTTGAATTTGAGTCCCAGCTCTGCCACTTACTAGCTGTGTTTTGCTTGGCAACTTGTTAAAACTCTTTATTCTCAGTTTCCTAGCTAAAATGTGGGGACTGACCCGTGTCTGCTGCACAGGGTTATTATAAGGGTCAAAAGTGGTAAAGTGTGTGTGACAGCTAATTTGACATGACCACTTGGCCAGGTTATGGTACCAAGATGTTTTGATCCAACACCACTCTAAATGTTACTGTGTAGGTGAAATATTCAGATGCATCAACATTTAAATCAGTATACCTTGAGTGAAGCAGATTGCCATGTATAATGTGAGTGGGTCTCATCCAATCAGTTGAAGGTCTTGAGAAAAAATACTGTGGTCCCTCTGAGAGAAAGGACTGTGTCTAGGCTGCCTTTAGCCACCCTCCTCCTCACTGTTTTTTTTCTTTTTGAGACAGGATCTTGCTAAGTTACCAGGCTTGATCGCACAATCTTCTGGACTCAGCCTCCTGAGTAGCTGGGGTTACAGGTATGCATGCAACAGCTTCTCCACTTTGCACTTAGTACATCCCTGAGTCTCTGACCTGCAGCCTGCTCTGCAGATTTTGGACTTGCCAGCTCCCACGACTTTGTGTGCCCATTCCTTGAAATTAATGTGTCTCTGTCTCTACCCCAGCTTACCCCACTGGTTCGGTTCCTCTGGAGAAGCCTAATACAGTATATACAAAACGCTATGTGAGCACACTTCTTGGTACAGTATGTGCTCAATAAAACTTTGCTGTTATTGTCATTAATTCCCTAGGTAATGAAGCTTTCTGTATCCAGGTGAAATTCAAGGGGCCTGCAGGAAGGTTACTAGAGGCTGGGGATTAGGGAGAAAGGAGACCTGCTTGCACATTCACACAGAAAGGCACCTGGGGAATGGAATGTGAAAGGGTTCCAGCGGACCACTTCAGCCACCACCCTTTTAAAATAATGTTTGTCAACTTCAGTGAAAATTGCATATTTGTCATGAACAACATGATTCACTGAAGGAGGGAGACCTGCAGTGTACATTCACACAGTTCCAGCTCTGGAAGGACAGGTGACTTGAAGCTTGCTTGCTACTTTGGGGGCAGAAGCTGGCTTGTGGCCCCAGGCTGCCTGGGTCCCCCTCCCTTGTTGGTCTCTTTGCAGCTCCCTGGCCTCACCAGTAACGTGATTTGCAGTGCAGGCTTCTTGGCAGCTGTGCCGGGGACACTGGCTTCTCCAGCACACCCCGGCCTGCAGATGTTTTTCCCTGGCCTTTCTTCCTTCAGACCAGGTTTCCTTCTCCAAACCCTGGCGAGGCATTTTGGGAGACCACACCTTTCTTCCAGAGTCTCCCGGAATCATTACCATCACTAACCGCCGAAATCACCAGCTCAGGGTGAGCAGTGCACAGAGGACAGAGACCCGGCCCTACCCCGGGTGGCCAGCAAAGGTGAACAGCCAGGAGAGGGGCCCCCTGCAGTACTGAGGAGGCTGCTGGTCTCTGTGCTCAAGCCCGGGAGGCTGCATTTCTCTCCTCTCTCTGTCCTTAGAGCTCCTCACTTTCTGAGCAAAGTGCTGCCCTGCAGTTCCCTACCTCCTCGGTCTCTGTCCCTTATCCTTCACTCTGATCAGGGCTCGAAGGACAGGACTGCCCAGCGGCCAGACACCACCCTGCCAGGCTCCTTCAGGGCCTTGTGGCATGAGCTGAGTGCCAGACATGTAGGCGTCCATCTACCGCCTCTAGAGTCTGTGGCTTCTAGTGACTGTGACCCTCACACTAAAGCTTGGGGGTGATGGCTGAGGGTACCTCCAAAGGCCACCTGCAGACACCATGCTATGATGGGTTCCAGCAGACCACTTCGGCCGCTCACTCTTTTAAAATAATGTTTGTAAACTTCAGTGAAAATTGTGCATAGTTGTCATGAACAACGTGATGCTTTGTTACATGCATTCAAGTTTGATACATTTTGTGGGGTCTCTTTGGAGGTGCTGGGGATTGAACCCAGGGCCTCTCCCATGCTAAGCAAATGTTTTAACACTGAGCTGCACCTCCAGCACAGTCGTCTTGGCTTTTGAGGAACCTCTACACTGTGTTTCACCATGGCTGTGCGAATTTGCATTCCCGGCAACAGTGTGCAAGTGTTCCCCTTCCTCCAGACCCTCACCGGCACTTGTTTTTGTTTGCGTTTTCATAACAGTCATTTTCACAGGACCATGCCCTCCTTCGACTGAGGCAGCAGCTCATTTCCAGGGTAGGGAAGAAACCTAAATAAGCTAATAGTTAACCAGGATCAAGCTGGCACTGAAAGGTGGCTCTCTCCATTCCAGCCCAGCACTCCCCAGGGATTGCCCAGAATAGACTATGAGTGGAGCGTTCACCCTGGGGATTCACCCTGGATACTGTATCTGATAGGCTGATACAGTGTCCATTCAACCAGAGAGTAGAAGACAGGGCTATCTAGATAGGCTTGGAAATTGTACATACAAAGAAAAAGGAGAAGGAGATTAGATCAGACCAGCACACATTTCTTATCTGTTCACTCGCTCATTTGTGCAGTCTTCCTTTTTTCCACAGTGGCCTTTGGGGATGCTGCATCTCACTCCCACCAAACAGTTTCAGGGCTTTACCTTTGGGAACCTCCCGAGCTATGCTCCAAGCATGAGAAGCTGGTGTCCTGAGAACAATGGCAGCTTTCACACACAGACACACACACACCCGGCCAGAGGAAGTCCACACCTTGAGAAGAGAAACTGGGATTGAGGGCAGACCACCTCTTCCCAGGGTCTTGAAGTCACAAGTCTTTTCCTGTCTTTCCCCTTCCAAGTACAGCACCAAGCCTGGGACGTCTTGGCTCCAGCAGCTGTGGCCGGGGCATCCTCTGAACTCCAGGTGGCCCCGCCCTCCCTCCACGCTCCACTTCCCCACCTGCACTCCTCAGGGCCTGAGGGCCTGACCTCTGTCTTTCCCGACCATCTTCCTTGACTCTCAGACTGGAGAGCTGCCTAGGTCTCACCACCCCACATGGTGGGGAGGACAGCAAAGTGCGATCAGCTCAAGGGAAGGTCACTCTCGGGGGCAGCACTCTGAGGTCCCAGCCAGCCTCGGGCCTGACGGACATTTTTAGCAATTCCACAGGAGCACTGGGCGGGGCATTTGGCCAAGAGATGACTGCTGTGCCCTGTGCCGCCACTCCGATGCATGGCAAAGGTCTTTTAAGAGTCACCAAGGCCAAGCACATGGGCTAAAGGGACGAAGAAGCAAGAAAGAGGCCAAGAGCCCATGGCACCTGGAAGATCAAGAGCTACATGTGCTGGGGCCCTTCCAAAACATAAGATAAAGACAGAACATAAATATCAGGAAGCTGTGGGTTTTCCCATAAAGAGTTTAGACTTTCAAGTTAAGCAACCTGTAGCTCTGTGTTGCTCTGTGACCTTGGGCAAGTTACTTAACTTCTCTGTGCTAAATCTTTCGAGGTGAAATGATGGTACCTTCCTTGTTCGGATGGTTTAAGGATTAGAGAAATATATGCAAGCACCAAGATGGTGCGGATGAGGACACCACTGAGAACGATGGCAGCAAATGTCTGCAGAGCACTCTGTGGCTGTCGAAGCTGGGAGCTAGGAAGTTATTTTACTTTTACACCTGGTGAAAGCAGATGGGATTTATAGGTTCAGAGATGCGCTAGGTCTGGCTTTGTGTCTCAGCTTTACAGCTCCAGCGCCTTCTTGCATGGGCAAGTGGCTCAGAAGAGGGGATGCCAGCACGTGAGGAGCCAGCCCGACTGGCTCAGAGCACCTGGGTCCCCTTGGGTGGGCTCTGCAGCCCCCAGCATCAGGCCCAGCCAGCTTCGCCTCTGTGATCACAAGGTGGTATGGCCCGTGGCCGTGGGAGAGCTCTTCTTTTTCCAAAGTATGTTTGCTGTATAAACATAATCGTAAAATGGAAGCCAAGTGTCAGTGACGGCCGGTCGCACCCAGCCCAGCCGCAGCGGTCAGTGCGGAGGAGGAGACGCCCTGCATCCCATCACTCTGTCAGAACCCACTTTCTCCAAACCTCGCTTGGCTGAAGCAACTGAGAAAGGGTCAGGGGAGACAGGGACAGCTGGGCCGAGGGGGGGGAGGGGGCGGGGGAGGGGGAGGGGGAGGGGGCGGGCCAGGGGGCCAGGCTGCACTGTTCCCTCTCCCAGTCTCCACGGCCTTGCTGGACTCAGTCAAACAATCAGCTTCCCCTGACTTGTCACTTGATCCATAAAATACACTGCTGGGGTACTTGAGAGCCTCCTTTGGGGCTGCATCTGCACACCTCAAGCTCCAAAGCAGAACTAAGGACTGCGGGGCTGGCGCCCCCTCCAAGCAGCCTGAAGGACACGCTGAGCTCTGAGAAACCCTCTGGCTGTGCGACAATGGGAGAAGTTCTCAAGCACCTTCTGGTTATGCTTCCCTGAGTAGAATCAAGAGGAAGATTGGGACGATGATGTCAGGCAACTTAAACTCCTGCCTCCTCAAAGTGCAAAACAATGCAGACAGCTCTATAAATCAGGAGAGAGGAGATGTAAGGACTTGAGTGACCAAGGCAGCTGTCTCCTCCCTGAGTCACTTTGGCTATGAAACTCCCTCTTTCATACCCGCTGGACCCCCACTGCCCTGTCTGCTCATTTTTTCCTCCTCATCCCTACAGCTATGCCGGTGGGTGTCAGCTCTTCCTTAAATACTTCCAAAATAGTGCTGATTCCAGCCACCCCACTTTCTACCCCATCCCCCTCTTGGACTTGCAGAGAGAACTTCAGTTCTTCAAGGAAGGTAGGGAGCAGGGGGAGGATGCAAGAGGTCTGAGCGGGAATGCTGGGTTCAGAATTTAACTCAGATGTACTGTACTCTGTTCAGAAGGAAAACTTATGACTCGCAGCTGCGTTGCTACAAGCACAGGGATGAAGCGCTGAGGGCCCCCGCATATTTTCCTTGGCTTCAGCACAAGCTGTTGACATCATTTCAGGCTTTGCCATTCATCCACTGCTGTTTGGAGCTTGTGGCCGTGTGGGGCTATGTTCCAGAGTCTGGGGAAGGTCTGATTGCAAGTTGGGCGGTGGTGAGGGTGGAGGTGGTCCCGTTGAGTTTGTAAAAACAAACAAAAGCGCACTGAACCATGCTTTCCTCCACTGGAATGATGAGTGAAACCCACCCCGCCTCCTCTGCCCAGCGCGCTCCTTTAGGGCAAACAGACCAGTCCAAGGCTAGCCCAGAGACCCAGAGAAGCCTTTGTTCTCTCCGCACGGTTTGGGGGAGTGATGACGAATGTTCACCACGGGTAAGAAAAGCGGAGATTCCGGTAGCAGGTTCTGTCACATCCTTCCAGATGTCATCTGGGCCACTGTGGACCCATCTGCATTCTCCTGCAAAATCTGGGTAGCAGGAAAGCCCTGTTAATGGTTCTCCGAGGCCTCAGAAAAGTAAATGGCAGAAGTCAGAAGTGTGACTCTTGGAAAACAGGGCATGTGTGTAGGTGTGTACTGGGCATAATTAATAATCTCTTCTACACTGAAGCTTCTCTACACGGGGCTATTGGAACGGAGATCCTCTTTGAGTTGAGTTTGTACAACTCTAGGAAATCTCTCGATTCTGACAGCATGAAGTACAGGTCACAGAAACTGCAGAAAACTTGAGGTAGACTTAAGGGCAGCTGGGGCAGAAGGCCTCAGACCCCCCTCAGCCCTGCTCCATCCAGCCACCAAACCATGTGAGAATGTGAGATGGCAAGGTTCTCAGCAAGGGCAAAGCTCTGAAATGAAGGGAAAAGCACCCGGCCTCCAGGGTTGGCAGAACTGAATTTGAACCTCAGCAGAAACACTGTGTTCTAACCACATCTGGGGGGTCCACTTCTGTGAAGGAGTTGGAAATAGGCCCACCCCTCCTCCAACATCATTTTACACAAAGGGCATGAGGACAGGGTGCAGTTCCAAGGACGCCCACCCACATCAGGAGTGGACAGGACTGGTGACATTCTCAGAAACACTAAACAGACAGTTCTCTGATTTGTAGGCTTTGCTAGTTTCTGTGGTGTAAATATTGCCATCACAGCCAATTCCAAGCCAGCAGTTGCTGCAAGACAATTCTTCAATGGTGTCTGCACATCTTGGGAACAGAGGGACTGACAGCCACAGTTCTGACTGCCTTTTTGTGTATGTATGTTTTCTCTTGTTCCCCTTCTCCCTTTCCTCCTCCCTCCGCAGGCAGGAAATTCAGACACCATGTCATTAGGAGGCAGATCCCACAAAGGAGAGTCATAATCTCAGAGTCACCCAGCAGAGAGGAGCCCTGAGGACAACTGGGGACCAGAAACATCCAAGTGAGACTTTGAGTGAAAGAGGAATAAATGTTCCTGGTGTTACAGAAACACTTAAGTGCACTGGATGTGGTGCCTAGCATTACCATACCTAACTAACACAAGCAGTCATCCTTATTGTCTTTGCTTCCTGATGAGGAAACAGATTTGGAAGCTGACGGGATTTGGTGTCATGGCTAGTGAATGGCAGAGCCAGGGTTCCAACCTTGGCCTATTGGCGCCAAAGTTTCTGCCGTTTTGCTGACTCTTCATGACAAAGGCCGAAGTGTGGTGAGGATTGTGAGGCCCACAGATTTTCCTGGAGTGGGAGAGGCGTCTCCCTACCACAGGCCGGTTCTCTTTGGCAGTCATCTGTACCTCCAGGGAAGTCTGAAAGGAAGTCTGACCATCTGCAGTTTCAAGAAGATTGATTCATCATGTCCGAGCCACTGCTGTTCAGGGCAGGGCAAGGATCCTCTGAAGAACTCTCAACCTGATGAGGATTACACATTCAGGACAGCTGGTGGACTAACTGTGAGCCCCCTGCGGCCCCTGAGATGTGCCACCATGGAATTGCAAACACTGCAACAATTCAGTAGCAACTCATCACCAGGAAACTGCTGAGCACCCACAGACCCTGTCTGAGGGGCGCTCCTGAGGGTCTGCAGCCAGCAGGACAAGGACTCAGGACAGCAGCTGCCTGGCTTTAACATCCAGGAGGTCCCCTGAGGCTTAGGTTAGGCACCTTTTCAGCACTTACTGGGCACATGTGCAATTGCTACTACGTAGGAAACTCTATTTCAGAGATTGACAAAGGGTATGTTGTTCTGATTTCTGGATATGTTTAAAAGAAAATTCTGATGAAAGTATCCAAATAAGGCCAAATTTGGTTTGACATTTAATGACTCATCCTTGCTGAAAAGGAGCAATATGTGTATCTATAAGTTCAGGACTGTCCTGGAAAACACCCCCCATGGAAGCCCAGCCAGTGATACAATGAAAGAGAAGAGGAGGGTTCTTGTCTATCTCATCTATTCTGATGTTGCAGGGCTGACAGAGAGTGAACCCTTGGGAAACACATGAAATGCTTGGCTGCGTGAACAAGCACATTCAGCCAGGGGCAAAGCTCAGCATTGCAGGGCCTGCCTGGCAAGCGTGAAGTCCTGGGTTCAATGCCCAGTACCTGCCATTCAAAAGGACCAACAATAAAACGAGAGCATTCTGGGCTGCTTTAGTAAAGGCCACATCATTCCTGGGGCCTCAACAAATAAGAAAGGTTCATCTGTGCATCAAATCTGGGTAGTATAGAGATGCTTCTGCAGTGGCCCTTCTCAGAATGTCTGAGAAACACATCAGCTGCTCGGCAGTGGGCCTGAGTGACCCTCGGAGCCTGCCCCTGGGGCTCTGCCATCCCAGCCTCCAGAGAAGCAGCCTCTGATCTCCTCCACATCCCACCTGGCGAGTCCCCCACCTGGCCACCACTGTCCACAGCTAGGGGAGTTTCTGACAGAGACTGTAGAGCACAACCCGAGGTGTGAGTGGATGAACATAAAATAAGTAGCTACAAGGCCCAACGCCTGTCTGCTGAGCTCTGGAAAATGCAAGCTTCACAGACCATTTCTTTCCCTGGGTCCTGCCCAGCTCCTCCCAAGGCTTGGCATGCCACAGTCCAAGAGGAGTAACAGTAACTAATAATAGACCTCCCTTCCAATAATAACACAGGGCCCTGCTCTTACTATAGAGCGAGAGGGATTAAAATATTCTCTCTATGAAAGAAACCGCTTGTTTCGTGATTCGACCTTTGGCAAACACAGCTACTGATCCCCAGCAGTCATGCACTGGCCCTTGTGCACAGGAGCAGGGAAATTCTAGCCCCGCCCCGTGGAAATTTGTCATCAGCTTCCTTCCCTTCTCCGTACGGCCACCTCTCACACTCGCAGAGCCGCACACAAGCTGCTCGCTCCCCTGCCCTCAGCCCTGGATGGCTCCAGTGTCTGAGTAATAAAACTCAAACTCCTTTAGCATGAAATGCCCCAGCTCTATAGCAGTCTCACCAAATTCCACAACTACTTCCCTGCTAAAGCCCCACGGTCAGTAAAAACGATCTGTTCATCCTCCTGAGCACACTCTTCTTTAGTTTATAATAGAGAAAAATGTATACGCAGTGAAATCCCCAGATTTCAAGCATAGAGTTTGATGAATGTCATACATATATTGCTCCTTGAATACTTTAGCATCACGTCAGTTTTTTAATCTTCTAGTAAATGCCCTTCATAAGCGAGCATTACCCTGATTTGTATCGTCACAGAGCAGCTTGTCTGACATGGAGTTTATATAAAGGAATCATAGCAGATACTCTTGTGTGTCTCACTCCTTTCAAACAGCATGTTTACACAAGCTGCCACATACTGGCAATCTATCCATTTGCACTGCTAAATAGTATTCCACAATAATATTCCACTGTAACTTTTTTATCAGTTCATCTGGTGACGGATGCTGGGACTATTTGCAGTCTTTAGCTATTACCAATAACGCTGCTGTGAACACTCTTGCACACGTCTCTGCAGACATCTGTTTTCATTTTTCTTAGGTAAATAAATACCTCGACGCGAGATTGCTGGGACATAGGCCATATGCATCTTTACCTTTGTAAGAAACAGTCAAACTATTTTTCAGAGCAATTGGACCATTTTACACGCCCTCCCCCTCCACACAATGCGGGCGGATCGCCCTTTCTTTCCTTGCCTCTGAGCCCTGGTTTCCCTGTTTTCAGTCCAGGGGAAGCCCCGTGGGTGCTGTTCCTCTCTGCCAAGCTGCCCTGTCTGTAACGGATAGATGCAGAACGTGAGGCCTTCCAGCCTTGACAGACAGCGCCTTCGAGTTCACAAGGCGCCAGCAGCCTGCTGAAGAGATGCTTCCACCGGGTTATTCAGAGCCCAGGCCCCTCTGTCCTTCCACATACAGTCTGGAGGTCACTCTGCTCTGCGCAACCGCGCGCAGGTCGAAGCGCGCACTAAGGCCGGCCTGCAGGGGTTTTCGGGGGTGCTCAGTCCCCGGCCAGCCTACGTGCGAGGGAGGCGTCGGCAGAGCTACCGGCGTGGAAGCAGCTGAGGGTCGCATGTCTTCGTCGGGGAGGAGGAGCACCGGTGTCTGCGTGCAGCTGCCACCCCCGGTACGCCAGCAGCCGCAGCTGGCTTGGCCAAGCGGGCGGGGCGGCAGGGTCGCAGCCCGGCGGGATGTGGTGTCCCGCGCGCTTGCCCTTCCCTTGGGACCGTGCTCTGCGCGTGGCGCGCTGTCTCCACTAGGTGGCGCGCTCTTGGCAGGCTCTGGCGGGAGGTCGCGTGGACGCTGGGGTTTGGCCCAGAGCGGCATCCCAGCGCGGGTGCGCCTGCTTCTCCGTGGAACGCACCGTCGCCGGCACTCCAGCTCGCGGGCCCCAGGACAGCCTGAGCGTCGTCCTCGCTCGTGGTGCTGTGTTGAGGGGCAGCACTTTGCACGTTCTGACGCCCTCCCTCGCCCAGGCTGGCTGCCAGATGAGGACCACAGGCGGCCGGAACCACAGGCGGCCCGGAACCACAGGCGGCCCGGAACCACAGGCAGCCAGAACTACAGATGGCTCAGAACAACAGAAGGCCCGGAACCACCAGCGGGTCCAGAATCACAGGAGGACCCGGAACCACAGTAGGCCCGGAACCACCAGCACGTCTGGAACCATAGACAGCTCCAAAACCACAGGCAGGCCCAGAACCATAGGCGGGTCCAGAACCACAGGCGTACGGAACCACATGCTGCCCACTGCAAAGGCTGGGTGGGTGCCCCACGCTGGTTGCCCCTGAGGGCAACCGGTCTTGTCCCCTGCTTCCCTGCATGACTTACCACGTTCCGTGGAGCTGGTGGCAGGGGAAGGTTTCGGGGCACAGCTGTAACTGATATAACTGAACGTCCGAATCCTTCCACAAAGTCTGCACTGTTACTCCCCTGAAGCCAGGCCCTCGTTCTTTCTTCCTGCACTAAGTATGTAGCTGCCTATTCTTTACTATTTCCTAAGTGCCTACAACATGCCGTTCATTATTCTGGGCACTGGAGATAGGTGAATCAAAAAGTCCCTGTCCTCGGTACATATACTACAGTGGGAGAGACAAATAATAAAACAAATACTATCACTAAGAAGTCAGCGGCCACAGAACCCCCGGGTGAGTCGCTCATACAGCATCCTGTCTGGTCTTCCCAGTGCCACTGTGGCAGCGTTTTCGAGTTTATGTGAGTTTAGTGAGGTTTCCCCCACAGAGCTATAAGGTCCATGAAGCTTGGACAAGACTGTACCTCCAACATGTGGACATTGCTTGGACAAACCAAGTACTCACCAAATATTAAGGGAATCACAAAAGTATAATGATTACAATGTCTACTATCCACTATGAGCCAACTGTTTTTCAGATGTACAGGGTGGCATGTACTATCCCATTTAACTCTGAAATCATTCCTGCAAAGTAGCTGTTATTTCTGTTTTGGCTGTGAAGAAATCACAGCTGAGATCATCTAAGTGACTTTCCTCCCTACCACATGGCTGACAGTGGCCAAGCTGACATTAGGATCCACACACAATCCTGGGGACTACACTGTGTCCTGCATCCTGTGACAAGTGTTCTTTGATGCCTCATATTTTCTTTCTAACAATGAAGAACAACAACTACAGGCCACCATTCATGTGAGCATCCGCAGTTTGCCCTGGCCCGCTCAGGCTGCCTGCCCCAGCAGAAGGAAAGTGGGGGCTTGTGGTAATTACAGACTGTGTTGTCCTTTTCATTTATGTCTTCACAATCCAGCTTGACATCATGTCATAAAAGTTTATGTACTGTGTTCTCTCTGCTCCTTACTAATATTCTCTAGCATTCTCTCTGGCTGTCCCGAATCAATACTATGGCTCCTCTTTCAATAAAGAAGGGAGCCGTGAACAAGGCCCAAATGTGCACAATGACTATTTGTAGCAATTAGACGTCACTCTGAAGAATGGCTGTGCTGAAGGAGGCTGCACCAGACCTGAGGACCCGCACATCACCACTGTCCCTCTCCAGGGACCCTGGAAATTGCCTGACTTAAAAAATATCCTCCCTCCTCTCGCCTCATCTCTTTCTTACACTCTCTGTCTCTTTCCTTCTTACAAGAGATAAGGCGAGAGAAGAGCATTCAAATTAGGGACCCAGCAATCGATTTTTACTTGCAGTTGGTGGATTGTAATCAATGTTAATTAACCAGATTCTCTTTCAGCAAAGCTTGGGACAGGAGGGTAACTACATAGTATTTTTGACCAAGACAAGAGATATTAACGGGCTTTGGTCAGGCAGAGGGCAGAAGGAAGGCTTGTGCCGTAAGGCCTGGTGGGAGGGAAATCATGCACAGGGCAGCACTGGCTTGGGCAAGCTTGAGGTGGTCCTGACAAGAAGCCCTGGAGTTTTCTGGAACCCTGGAATGCAGGAGCTTGACTGTCTGCACATCTTTGACCAATGAGCAAGTTTCCTGCCCAAGGAACAGTGAACTTCACCAGGGCAGTTCTTGCTTGCCAGCTGGATCAGTGGTATCTTCCAGGAGGGTGACAAGTCCCTCTGGCAGCACCTTGCTAATTACTCTGAAACACACAGCTCATACCTTCACACCGTGACACAGAACACTGTGGGCTCTGGACAGTGGGGAAAGAAGGGCCCTGAGCATCAGAACTAGCATCAGCCTTGAGCCTTGGGTGGTGTTTCCTGGCTGTGGCTCTGTGGTGTGTTACATGATATCTAGGAGCCTCCGTCCACTCACCAACAATGGCCTTGATTACAGCCTCATGTGTGTAGACGTAAGGCTCAGTAAGAGTCCACGTGGAAGTACACTGTGACAGGTCCCAGGAAGGCCAGCAGCAGTCGTGATGATAGATGATCATGACATAGCCCCCAGGGCCTCTGATTTCCACTGACCAGAGGACAAGATTGACTCTGAGGTTGCTGTCCGATCTCTAATAATGGAGAAGGTTGCCTTGGCAGTCATTCATACGAATCTTTATTTGAAAAGATCGCCTATCTAAAAATATAATGTAGGCTGGAGGAGAAGCCCCTAGATGTTCCAGTACTACTTTTTTAAAGTATCCCAAAGGAAGGCAAAAAAGAACAGTTGAGATGAGATAGAGCTGCCAAAAAAAAAAAAAAAAACCCTAAATTTGTGTCTGCAAACAGTGTAAGCATTGCAAATTTTTGGTCAAGATTAGAAAATAAAAACTGAAGAAGCCCCTGGGCACCACCTCTTGCACAGACCCACAGCAGGCAGTTTCTCTTTGCCCTCCTAGCCTGATTTCAGTCCAATGGTGCCTCTGCTTCCAAATGAGGCTCCCAAAGCCTTCAAGAGGGAAAGGGCCCAATGGTTTGCACTCTCCTGCAGTCTCGGGGGCAGTGAACATGCTAGGAACACCTGTAGCAGCTGAAATGGCCATGCAGGAAAATGATTCCTAGTGGCCCTGCATGGCTCCTTGGCCTCTGGGATATGGAAGGCCCAGCTGTGGCGGCAGACATTAGCTCTTCCTTTCCTGGGAACTTTCAGGTGTCTTTCTCTTAAGGAAGGTGAACGAATCCAGAGAATGGTGCAGAGAGGAGGAGGAGGAAAGCGGAGAGAAGAAAAACAGGGTATCAAAGACACATGTCAGAAGGCAGGCCCTCTCACATGCTGGGGACCAAGAGGGGCACACCTCTGCCCTCAAGTTGCTCACAAGAAGGCTGAGGCTGGCAGGAGGGAGGCATATTAACTGACAGCTGCCCCAGGAGTGTGTTCCCCAGCCTGGGTACAGGGGGCTGGGGGAAATCAGGGGTCTCCAAGGAAAGGCCACTACCCTCAAAGAGAATGCTAAAGAGTTGAGGGAAGAATGAGCCACAGAGAAAGAAGAGCAGAGGAGACAGAGGATTACCTCACCCCAGGATTTATATACTCAGCTCATATGCAAATCTGGTCTCATTGATCTGTGACTTCAGTGAATTAAATTGCCTTTTCTGGAGCCATTGATTGTGAAGTAAGCTATGAAGCCATCAACCCTGACCAGATCTGGGGAGTGAGCTCATGGTGGGGGTGGGGGTACTCACCTTCCGGAAGAGCTATGGTCTGAGTGACCTAGGGGACATCCTTGCGGAGGAGGGGGAAAGCTTCTGAAACAGTACCCCTTCTTCAAATATGGAAAACCACTGTAGTTTGGCAAAGAGAGCCATGGCTAACATCCCAGGGCTACAGAACAAGGGGCCTGATATAAAGGCGAGGGCCTGGTGCACCTTCCAGAGATTGATCCCACAGACCTGGTGAGGTGCAATATGATGCCAAGAGGGCCAGGTCTTGAGTGTGGGGTGGGGTGAACAGTTGGGGAAACAGGGTGTGGGTTCCACAGGGAACTCCTGTGAGCAAAAGGAAAGCATGAGAACATGGGCAAGTCTTTCCCAGACTCACATAGCAGACATTCCCAGGAGAGGGGCACACTGCACAGGACTCAGGTGTGAACTGCACAGGGAGATGTGGCCTTAACACCACCGAGGATTAGGAACACAGCGAACCTCTTAACATGTTTGCAATGCTGTTATGGTTGATACATTGTGTCAACTTGAGGAGTCCAAAGGCTTGTCCAAGTGACTCAGCTGTTCTACATTTTGGGGTGAACAGGACATGTCCTTACCACTCTGAGATGTTGTTCATTGTGTCAACTTGAGAAGTTTAGAAGGTTAACTAAGTGACTAAGCAGGGGGCAAGGGTCCTTACTTTGTAAACATCCTGAGCCTGTGCAAGAGGAAGGCATGGAGATGATGTGAGTGCTACACCCACCCTAGGGCGGGCAGCCTGCATACGATATGAGGAGGAAAAGAAGCTTGCTCCCTTTTGCTATTGGTGCTTTGCTGTCTTCTGCCGCCTTGAACTGTTGCCCCTGTGCCATGCCACCCAGCCTTGGAGCCAGCTGATTATGATCTGAAACCTCCACCAACTGTGAACTAAATAAACCTTTCCTTCCTTAATTTTGGGCATTGGTTATCGTCTCAGCAATGAAAGAAAAGTGACTAAGACAGACGCAAAGCCAATGGAGGTCATTAAAACCATTCTCAGACTCTTTGCCCCTCATTTCTGGGAAAGGAAATGCTACAGTGACACCTGCTGCATTCCATCTTGGGTGCAAAGCCTGAACACTGTCCACCGTTGAAGACCTCCTTGTGTAGAAGAAAGGTGGCTTGTGACCTTTCCTAGGTGCTTCCAGTCTTTGCACTGATAATCCCTCAAGCTGGGCAAGCCAGTTCAGTGAGCCACTTTGGCCCAACTGGGGACCCTCCAGGGCCCTTGCAGCTGCATGGAGACAGTCACTGGCCCAGCTCAGTTCTGCTTTCTGCCTTCTCTACCACAGGGGCAGAGCCCCTAGGAAACACCTCGTCTCTACCTCAGAGTGTCCATCCTGGAGACCCCAACTGACATTTTTGTGAAGTAACAGTTATAAGGAAGAGGAATGTTCAACTTTAGGTTATGCTCCCCTGCATCTCAAAATGTGCCCAGAAATAGGACTTGTAGAAGAATTAGGGGAGATAAATTCATCCTGGAGCAAGGCACACCCCTACCCTAACATGACAGCCATCTTTTAAAGAAGAGAGACATAGAGATGACAATGAAGAGCATGTGAAGTTAGAGAAGCAGGGACAGAACCCAGCCCTAGGAGGACAAGTGCAGAGATTGGAATTGTGTCTCCACAAGCTGGGATCATGGGGCCCCCAGAACTGGAAGGGCAAGAAAGGTCTGCTTTGGCACCTTCAGAAGACATCACAGATCATTGATTCTAGACCTGTAACTACCAATGGTGTGAGAAAATAAACTTGTTTTTCCAAGTCTTCCAGTTTGTGGGGATTGATCAGGGAACAATTGGAGCACTCTCCTCATTCTGCCCCAGGACTGCTGACCCAGCCTGGGAAGGGAGTCAGTGGTAAGTCACAAGGCAGCAAGCCCCCTCATGGGAAAACTTTAACTCTCAATATTTCTTTCCTTCCCTTTCCTGTTCCACTTCAGTTCCCCTGGGCCACAACAGCTAACTCCACCCTCATCTGCTTTGGCAGGACTCTGACGAAGATCTCACCTCACTCAGGTTGTTCTGACCCGAGGACACCACCCCCCCACCTCCTTCCCCCACCCCACCCCCACGCTGCCGACACCCACCTCAAAAAAGAGCAAAGCCCATGCTTTGCTCAGCTCAGGGGCTGTCTTGGTCCTCTAGGTAGCCTGCTACTCCCCGCCCAATAAAGACTTATCTCATAAAGGTTTGGTCTGGTTCCATGTGGTCTCGGTTCTGTCAGTCAGGAATCAGCCTAGGAGGGAAGGAGAGGAACCCATTCTTGTGCATTCCAGCAAGCATGTGGGAGACACCTGGGGCCAGGAGGGAGCCAGGCAGGTGGCAGCCCGGGGTTCTTCTATGGGAGTCACAGCTGCTGAAATAGGGGAGTCTGGGGTAGGGGATGAGAAAGGGGGAGATGGGGATGCAGTTGGGAGCTCTCAGGTTCAGTGGGATGAGAGAGAGGGAGATGATGGCAAAGGGGAAGGACAAGAGCAAGAAAAGGAGACCATGAGGGGAAATGGGAATGGAAGGAAGATTACCCATATCAGAGAACGTGCGTTGGGCAAGAAGTGCATTTGCTGCTTATCCCATTCCCAAGGTTCACCAAGTGCCTCATCCTCATTGCTGTTATAGAATCTGAGAAAACTACAAACAGAGACAACCTGTCCTCATGCCTCTGATGGGGAACATGGATTGCCTCCAGCAGACGGGATTCCTCAGACTCTGCAGTGAGCACCAATTGCTATTATTTTATTTCCTGACCATTCCAGACTGACAATGCCACACCAATGTCAAGTTGCCACAGAAATTTCCAAATGCCTATAGTCCTGTATTTCTCTGCTTACAAGCTGACATGGACTGTCTGCCTCACCTGAACAGCTTGGATGATAGAGGCTGCTGACTTCTTACCCTACAGTTCTCCTTGTACTTCACCAAGGACATCTAGTGTTTTTCAGGGTGCTAAGAGACTATATTTACAAGCTAAGAATAGGCAAGCAGATAACTTTCAGTAGAAATTACAAGAAAGTTTCCTAAAGAAGGCTGACTTGTTTGGGAGACAGTTCCTTTCATCCCTGCCCCTTTTGTGGTTATGATGGCTTTCACACCAAAAGCCATTATTACAACCATGAGAACACAGAGGATATCAGAGGAGAAAGTTTTAAGAACCTAAATTTATGACCATGAGGATACCATACCTGCCCTAGCGGCTTATTTCCAAACTTTACGTAACATGAAAGAAAGTAAATCTTTATTTTGTTTAGGCCAGGAGCTGGGGATATAGCTCAGTGGAATAAGCGCCTGCCTAGCAAGTGCAGGGTCCTGAGTTCAATCCCCAGTACCGCAAAAAAAAAAAAAAAAAGATTTGACCAAACATTTAGGGGCTGGGGATATAGCTCAGTGGAATAAGCGCTTGCCTAGCAAGCACAGGGTCCTGAGTTCGATCCCCAGTACCGCCAAAAAAAAAAATAAATAAAGAGACTATCTTTATTTTGTTTAGGCCACTGCAATTTAAGGGCTATCATCAAGTATTTCTTTTCTGGTCTGTGACATGAGTGGTCAGGCATTTAACATGTGAGATGGAAATATTATTATCACAATGCTCGGGAAAATGCAGAGTTCTATGAAGTCCAGAGACATTGCCCTTCAACCAGCTTGGAGGGAGGAGGAAGGAAAGCTACTTAAAGGAAGCAATGATGGAATGATGAAAACTACCAAGGAAAGAAGAATAAGAGCTAGGGAAAGGATTAGTGGTGAAGAGTTTTCAAGACCAAAAATATAAATAAATAAATAAATAAATAAATAAATAAATAAACAAACTCAGTGTATTAGTTAGGGTTCTCTAGAACAGAATCAATAGGAAATATATGCATAGCTATGCAAGGGGATTTATTAGGTAGGTTTCCAGGATCAGAGGTGGGAGAGCCCACCACACTGGCCATCAGTATGCTGGAGAGGTGGGGGACCCAGTAGCTGCTCAGCCCAAGGAGATGGAAGGCACAAGCCAAGAGGGATCGAGGGTGCAGCACCAGTCTAAGGTGGAAAGCCTGTAATCTCAATGAGGAGTCACCAATACAAGTGTGCATTAGAAGGGTGAAAACCCAAAAGCTGGAGACTGACACCCAAAGGTGAGAGCAGCCAAGGACGCACCCACTCCCAAAGACTGGAGCTCTCCCAAATGAGCACACTGCTTGTTATCCTTTATTCCATCCAGGTGACAAGCTTACTGGTTGAAGCCACCCATATCTGGAGTATGTCTCTCCCCCTCAGTTTGCTGACCTACACGTCTATCATCTATGGACGCACCCAGAAGAGTGCTTCACTAATCTGCCAGGCATTTATTACTCCAGTCCAGTTCATATTTCATGATTAAGCATCACACTCAGTTTATGCAAAGGTGGCAAGAAGGAATCGGGAATTCCCAGTAGCTTTGAGCATCCAGAAGAGTGTGCAGAGAAGTGAACTGCAAAGACCCACACTGTTGCTTGTGAGCTGGGACTACCAAGGGGCAGAAAGAAGTTAGATGCCTGACCTGTCTCTGCCCCAACAAGCTCACACAAGAGACAGTGTTACCTGTTAGAGAGCACACAGCAGACATCAGTTTTGGTCTCATCTCTGGAGAGCTACTTGCTTCTTTGGGTTTCCTTCTCTAAATCTGCCAAGCGAGACTCCTAATAACCTCTCATAAACCTCGTGGGGAGCTAGTGATATTCCATGAGGAAGGAACATTAAAACACGAGACTCAACTCCTGCCTTTTATTGTAAGTGAAGCGAAGCCCAGAGAAACCATCCCAGAGTGTGGAGAGAGCGCTGAGCCTAGGATTTGCTCTCCTGACTCCAAGATGTTGTTCTTTCCTCACAAACAGCTGAGTGTTATGTTCAACTCTTCTAGTGGGTGGTTAAGGCTGGGTCTCCTGCCAAAGGGAACATAGCCAGGCAAGATGATAGTTTCTTATTTCAAGAAACCTAGTACTGGAAGGTGCTTTGAATAACACATACTTTTGAAACTAAATATTTGGAGTGTGTCTTCCCATCTTTTCTTTCTGCTCTAAAAGCAAAAACAAGTCTCTGTTGGGGCAGACTGGTTTAGATAAAAGAGAAAATCTAACTCAATAACCATAGATGTGAAAGTGCCCCGAGATATTTGGTTCAGATACACATCTTTGGAGGTAACGCTTAAGTTTCCACTGAATCACTGAGCAAACATAGCGAAGGCCTCCGGTGACTTCACAGTTGCGTCTGAAAAGGTCATTGTAATCCATCCTCTTCACACAATAAACTAGCAAGTCTGAAAGCCAGGCTGGGAGGACCACTGTTTGGGGAACTCCAGAGAAACTTCTTAACCAAATTCAATGATATTATCATAGCATAACTGTTATTTATTAAAAACCTACACCTTACTTTGCTTGGTACTGGTAATAACCCTGAATGTGGGTACCGTTCCTGTTTCATGGGTGTGAGTTCTCTACTCACCCCACTGACTCCTTTCACATATGGTCAGTTACCAAGCCCAGCTGGGTCACCTTTCCATGTCCCTTTCATGTATCTGAGCTTTCCCAAAGCTTTGTTGAAAATCTGGTGCCCTCCACTCTCTGGAAGCCCCTATCCACCCCAAACCTTTGATTCTCAGAGTCATGAATATTATGACATCACTGCCAACTCAAAACGTCTAAGCCTGAATTTGCATTACCAGCAAACTGCCCTTCCACCCATGCCCCTGCATTTCAACTCAGTCACTCAAGAGGAGACTGCACAACTTACACACCAGCCGAAGACCCCTGAAAGAAGGGGTCTGAATATACTGTGCATGTGGCACCTTTCCTGTGCCATTTCCTCCCCCAGGCTCTGTTGAAATCCTACCTTTTCTCTCTAAGCAGAAGCTGATTCAATAAGTGCACAAAAAAATGAGCAAGGATGCTTGCACTGAAAAACTACTTCTCATAGAGCAAATCTTCACACCTCAGCTGTCTCCCCCAAGGGGGACATTATGCAGCACACATACAATGGAATGATCCTGGCCAATTAAAAGCAGAGCAAGGATGAGATAGAGCTGAGAGTAACTATATGCATTAGAGAAGAATAAGTACAATATGACCCCTCTGTATTAGAATGCAATTTCTGTGTACATAAAAAATCTAAACATTTAAAGTAGAGTCCTTAATAGAGCTTATCTCCAGCAGTAGAGATGTCACTCTCTTTACTAAATATATTTCTACTTTATAACAATTTTATGACAATAATTAACTTCTGTAATTTAAAAACTTTTGTGAAAAAAATAAGATAATATCCCTCTTTTGAATTGCTTATAGTCCAGTGTGTCTGGAAGGTCTGCATCCCCTAGGCATGCAACATATTGCCTCACATGTCAAAAGTTTTCTTAAATTGGGACATTTTTTACTGGTTGTACAGGACTGACATCAAAGATTATGCTTAAAAGCCTTGCTTTCTAGCATTCTTGCCCATGTACTATAAGATGCTCTGGACACGAAGTATACACGTGACTCACCAGCTCCTCTACCTCCACCTCCACGCGCCAGGGGAGGCAAAACAAGGCAGAAAATGCATAACCACTCCTTGCAGGCTAAACCTGTTCATCAGACTTAGGGAGAGAGGAGTTAGATGAATGAAATAAGGAGAAAAAACCTGACAACAGGTTGAGAAAGTGTGACAGTGTGTGTCATCACCTAATCCCTACTTTCTCTTGGAATTAAAGTTTTACAATGTTTTTTCTGGGAGATACTATGTTATAACCAGGGTCAAAATCCATCACTATGATAGGAGAAGCTCTACTCAAAGAGACAGAGAAGGAGTAAGAATGTACAAGTCCACTATTTACTTCTCCCCCACTGGCTGTTCATTGGGAATTGGTGTGAATAATTTAAACTACTGAGCTGTGTTTTGAATACTGGTCACATGGCCAAGTGTGAGGCAGAGGCAGCAGGGGCTCTCATCAGAGCACTTTTCAAGGACAGAAGCTGCCAAAGACCTTTTAGCAAATAGCACCATTCCTTGCAGACCCAGAAGAACATGCCTAAGAAACAGAGCTTCAAAAATAGAAATATCAAAAAAAAAGATATCTGCTACACCAAGGAAGCAAAACTTGGCTTCATAACTACTGATTAATCATGTCAAAGTGGCCTAATGAGTGGACAAGAGTGTCAATCAGAGATGTCACTTCCAAAACACAGGCCCCTGCCTGTAAAATTCAGATTCTTACAAATATTAGTTCTCCAACCACCACCACACCAGTCTTTGAGAGGCTTCAGTGAATCAAGATAGTCTATGGGATTATGATTTGTGGGGAAGGCAATAGCTTACTGTTCTCATCCATTAATCACAACGTCTTTATTGATGCTGGCTCAGTGCTGGCACAGAACGACATAAAGAACAAGGTGAGCACTGCGGCCATGAAGGAGCAGAGGCAAACAGGCAACAGTGGCCAGTGAAGGCTTGCAGAGAAGAACCATGAACGTGGGTACACACTCTGAGCTGCTCAAGGTTTCAGCAGACTAGTTCATGAGGAAGTCACAGAATGCCTCTTACAAGCCCTAAAAATGCTGAGAGTTGTGAGTTTAGCAAGGACACAGGAGGTGAGAGTCAGGTGCTGCTCCCCAGGACCCTGGCATCTTATTAGGTAGTATAGGATTTCTAATGGGAAACAATATGAAAACAACAGAATGGCATAAATTACAGAAATTTTGTTTTACAAAGATAGGTGATAATTTGGGATTAAGACAAAAAAGTAATCAAAGACTTGAATTCAATTCTACAGATATTTATGGCTCTCCTTATATACCCACTTATAAAAGGGGAATAATAGGACAATTTTAGACAAAACAGATTTCTTCCCCTGAAAGAGCCTATAGTTGCATTTATTAGTTCAGCTAAGACAATGCCAGGGGCTGCCCCATGGACTCAGGCGCTGGTCCCCAGACTGTCAGTCCGAAAAATGATGGGCACTGGGCTCTAAATAAGTTAGAAATATTTTAGAAGGAAAAAAGGAAAGAGAAGAGAAGAAGGGGAAGAACAAGAATAAGAAAGAAAATAAGGGAAAAGAAAAGAGGTGGAGAAATAGAAGAAAAGGGAAAATCTTGAATTTGAAGTCTAAACTCATGAGAAATTTACTATTCACATAACTTTAAATGCAGAAGCAGGATGCTCCCAGACTGAGATCCCCCCTTCTCTCCACTCTGCTGCTCCTGTGATCAGCTTCTTTCTGAATCTAACTCCACTTGGACAGCCAAAGCCAATGTAGATGTGGAACCTCGACCTCTCCGACCACCTACCATGATCTGGGCCCTGTAAAGTGCTCCAGCAGTAAGACAAAGTCTCCGCCTTCCAAAGCACACAGAAGAAGTGGAGAAACGTAACAGCCAGTACTGCCCCATGTGCTCTCCGAGTACTCAAGAGTGTCACCTGGGCGGGAGGAGAGACAGGAAGAAGCGGTGCTGGCTGGAGGGAAAGGAAGAGAGAGCGAGGAAGTCTAAGGACAGCAGCCCATAGCACAGTTCCGGTCAGCTAATGCTCTGGGCACTGTCAGAGTGTTGTATTTCCAGGAGCCTAGCAAACAGGCTGGGAACTAGCAGGCCTTCAGTGAAGTCCAGTTCGATGTCTGAACAAATGAACTAAGAGCACAGGGCAGAAACAAAAAGAGCGGGCAGTTTCCTACGTCTAGTGAGACAGATGATCTTTCATGCTATGAGTTTGTGTTTCATTTCCAAGGCTATGAAAAGTCATTGCATGTTTTTGGTACAGGAGTGCCGCACTTCAGTTTGGGTGTCACATTTGGTTGTTTGGTGCTGGGAACAAAGCCAGGGCCTTACACATGCTAAGCTGGTGCCTCCACTAAGCTACACTCCAAGCCCAGAGTTTGGTTTATAGAAGATCATTCTTGCTTTGGTGTGATAGAACAAAGAGTAGAGATAGAGAGATTAGCAAGAGTCTGTACAAAAATAAATGCAAAAGAGAACATGGGTGTAAGCGCTGTCACTCACCAGCAAGCCCACTACTTAGAAAACCTCGAGACTCAGAAACCTGGACATCTTTTTTGTTGCATCCATTCAGAAACAAACAAGAAAACAAAACAAAACAAAACAAAAAAAAACAAACAAAAAAAACAAAAACAAAACAAAACAAAACAAAATACCCCTCATAATCATCTCTAGAGACAACTGGTAGGGTATTTTTACCTTTATTACCTGACCTCTGCAGCTCTACTTTTTGAAAGAGGCAAGCTTTCCCTGCTGTGCCACTGCTTGGATGGATCTTGAAATATTTCTACAGGACCTACTAGCATCCTCATGGAAGAGAACCTTCTTGCTACTTGCAAGAGATAGATAAAATCCAACTAGTTGACTAGTTCTGGGATCTAGTGTTATTTATGCCGGAGGTTTGTAATTGTTGGGCTCTCTTTTAGGAACCTGTAGTGAATAAGCACCAGGTCAGACCAGAGACCCCATTTTTGTGAAGGACTTCTACCAGGTCAGCTGCTCCCTGCTGGCTACTAGTTACTTAGCTTTTGGTTGTAGCCATCTGACTCATAGACACCAGTTGCTCTGGGCTATCATTTCCTTCTTTATGAATAAAAAATTGGAGAGAGGATCAAATCTGGAATCAGCATGAGAGTTTGTTGAAGGTGAAGAACATCTTGTCTGCTAGGTGCTCTGGGCTTTCCAAAAGAGCAAAGAAGAGGGTATGTTATTCATGCAAGACAGTGTTTTCCACTCTCCTCACTGGGGAGTCCTTCACCAGGGAAGGAGGAGGCAGAGCATGGTCTCTCCACACCCTCTCTGCACACCCTCTCTCCAGGTCCAGCCTCAGGGAGGCTCCCAGGAAGAATAAATCACTTCTAGCAATGCCCTGGAAGCAGCAGAGCAGTGTCACAGGTGTGTGCTGGACAATCCTAGATGATGTTCCTGCTCACAGCCAGCTGTGCTGGGGCCAGCCTGGGAGGCTGCTACTCCCAAGGATGAGCCCTGCTCTGGAGAGACACCCTCCCCTGGCGTCACATAATAAGCCCATCTCCAAGCTCAGGATGGATGCAGAGGTCCATTCATAATGCATCGCTGGGGCTCAACTTCAATTCAGCCAACACTCATTCATCAGGGTAATAATCGAGGTTTTTATCCATCCTGCCTGTTGGCCTGGTTTACTTTTTGCTACAGTCACCACCTGAATAGGATTAGAGAAAGCAAAATACTGCAATTCACCAGAGATCACATTTCCCTTTCCTCAACCTTTTCCTTTACTTGATGCTGAAAGACAAAGGATCCAAAGCCGGCAGTGCAGCTCTGGAAGGCAGAAGAGCCCAACAGGGCAGCTTGGGAAGCTCCAGACTCCTCAGCACCTGCTCAGGCCAAGGCTGGCTGCTGACTGAGGCCTGGCACAGAGCAGTGTGCACAGAGCAAAGGGGAAGTGGTCAGCTGATGGAAGGAAGTGGGCAGAGTAGTCCATGTCTTTGCCTTGAGGCAAAGACCTCTCAGTGAATGTATCTCGGGGAGAAGTCATGTTGTGTCTTGCGTTTTTATAACAGTGAGCAAAAGGTACAGTAGTCCTCAAGGATGCCATTATAGGAACAATGGTGAGCTCCAGATGCCATGCACCCCCCTCTGTCTCTCTGTCTCTGTGTCTCTCTGTCTCTCTCTGTCTCTCTCTCTCTCTCTCACACACACACACACACACACACACACACACACACACACTATTCCTTGTCTTCCAGATTGAGAAGAGGAATTTGGACATCTATTTTTTGGACACCCTATAATCATTTAGGGGTATGTCTCAGTGTGTGCCTTCTCTGGAACAATTGTTGGATCAACACTTTGGGGAGCCTTGGCGGGGCATTTAATATCATACATTGTTGCTTTAAAAATATCAGTGCCCCAGCAAGAGCAGGTCATGGACTTCTTGTTGGCCAGTGTCCCCACACTGGTGTTTTCTTTCTCTTGAAGAATTGCTTAGGTTTAATGGGTGTTGCATACAAAGAATGACAAGAATTTGGTGATCATTTAAAGCAAACAAAACAAAAACAAAAGAAATAAAACAGAAACAGGCCATCTCTGCACTTGTACAGGAAAGGGGCAGTTCGCATCCCTCCCTCAGGAAAAACCTTGGTGGCACCAGGGGCTTCCTGGATATCCTGGCAGGGGCATCTGGCAGCACAGAAACAGCTCCCCAGTGCCAAGGTCCTCATCTTCTGTCTGTGAGCCACAGGGGACCTTCCATTCCACCTCTCTCACAGGGCCTCCTCCACCCCTAACAACCTATTCCTCTGCCCCATGAACCCCAGCAAGTGATTTCAGTAGAGTTACTTCCTAAGCAACTCCCACTGAGGGAGGATCTCATTTCAGGCTGTTTTCCCCTAGGATGTCCTGGCTGTTCTTCACCTCTCGGTCAGACACATGAGATCCAAGAGAAAAAGTAACCGCACGGTGTCCCCTTATCCCAGCCTCCCAGACCACTGTTTCCATTGCCAGTGGCTAACCAAGGCCTGGAAGTATTAAATGGAGAATTACAAAAATAGGCAATTCCTAAGTTATACATAACATTTACTATAGGTACTGTTGCCACTGTTTTCCTTTGTTATTAGTCATTGTTAACTTTTACTGTACCTAACTTATAACTTAAATTTTGTAACAGGTGCATATAGGGATGGGGCTTAGCACTATCTGTGGTTTCAGGCATCTATAGAGCGTTCTGGAATGCATTCCCCTCAGATAAGGGGCACTAGTGTGCTGTCTAAACTGAATGGTAAGATGTTCCTAATAAGCACTGTTTTCTTCTCCCTCAGGCAATCTGTTCTGCAGGTGCCAGCTCTAAGTGTGTTTGCTGAGATGCTGGATTCCACCCACAGATTTGGGAAAGGGCAGAGCTATGACCCATAAACAGCCCTGGGCATTGTACCCATGGCCTTAGTTTGCCTGGCTTATCCACATTTCAACTGGGAGCCTTTTTGAAAAAAGATTCTTCTTTTTTAAAATCAGAACAGCTGGCTTTCAAGGCGGTGTTTGAAGCACATCACTCAGCAAGATCCACTTTTCCCCCTAACCTGAGTTCCTTAGAAGAAAGGACACAGCCTTGTTCACTGCTGGATTTCCAACACTCGCCAAATGGTAAACATGGTAATTGTCAACTACCATTAGTAAGTACTTTACCATACGCCAAGCACTTTATGAACATCATCTTCCCTTATTATATGTTGAATTAAATTTAACTGACCCACATAATACAAGTGGCATCACTTTAAGGGGGCATAGTGATAATCCAGACATGGAGTCAGAGAGGCCTAAATTCAAATTTTAGCATTATCACACATTAGCCAGTTGAAATTTGAAACTCTTGGCCTGAGTTTTCTTATCCTTCAGTTGGGAAAACCTGTATCTACCCTGCCTGCCACACAGAACTGTTGGGAAGAATGTGCAAAGGAATGCTGTAAACTGTAGATTCTTACCAATCTAGGGACATCAATGCAAGCTCACCTAGTGAGGCTGTCACACTTCCCAGAAAATCTCCCTCACTGATCTCCCACAGGTTATTCCCCCTTATCTTGCTCATAGTTCTCATGACTGACAGAAGGAATGGTTTGGGCAACCAAAGAGATGGTGTTGTCACGTAGCCACTACATTAATTATCTACTGCTGTTCAATATACTAGCTCCAAATTCAGTTGCCTTATGCAGCAATAAATGTATCACATCACAGAGCTTGTGTAGGTCGGAACTTTGGAAAAGATTTGCTCAGTTTTACGCAGGAACTTATAGTTAGTACCTTGGCTAAGGCTGCCATCAGCCAAGGCTTTTTGGCATTGGAAGATTCATTTCCAAGATGCTTTTCTGGCATGGTGCTTCTTGACAGGAAGCATGATTTTCCTTCATTGAGGACTTGAGTGTCCTCGAAGCACAGTGCCTGGCTCCTAGCAGTGATGAGTCCAAGAGAAAGCAACAGAAAGTCAGAAAGCTACAGAAGTCAGAAAGCTGGCTTCTATGACTTGGATTTGGAGGTCACAGTCCATTACTTCTATCACATTCTATTTTTTAAAAAGAAGGGGATAGTCTGGCTCATATGCAAGAGAAGAACTGTGCTTCATCTGTTGAAGGAAGAATTATCAAAGAATTCATGGTTATATCCTCACAACAATCATTCAACAAGAAAATTCATCTGTTATCTCAGAGGAAGACTTTCAGACCTCTCCTCTTAGTGCTTAGCTGGGTCAAGCCAAAGATTTGACCCAAGATTCAGTGTTAGGAGAGGTCACAGGAAGGCATAGAGATGGAGGACTTTGGGCTTCCAAGTCACAAAGCGGTTTAAGTAGAGGTATTCATGACTGTGGGGCACTCTCTGGGAAAGAAGGTGCTCTGGTCTTGCCTAAGGGCTGATCAAAGTCTTTTATCCTAGAACAGGGGTCTTGTTCCTTATTGTTGAATTGCTTAGTCATGATAGACCCAATAAATGCTCCCTACTGGTGTGTTTGTAAGCTTGTTAGACCACTTTTGGAAAGTTTGGGTAGTATGGAAGATGGAAGTGGAAATCTTCCCTTTCAAAAGACATTTGTTGTCCTTGATGTGTTTTATCTTCTCCTGGCCATTTGCCCTGACAAGGAATATGCGAGAGATTACAGCAGAGGGTCATGAATTTAAGGGCAAAAGGGTATGGTCAAATGTAAAGCAGGAGAGGTGGGAAGCACCACGATAGACTGGAAAGCAGACATCACTTAAGTGGATGGTTATTAATCAGCCTCTCTCAAATGTTACTACCTAGGCATATGGGCTCAGGTTATCACTTTCTAACTAAGTGCCAAAACCATATTTTAAATGAATTCTGGTTTTTATTTTGCCTTCCAGAACACATATTAAAGATTCATTTACTCAATCCATTCCAACTTCTTAATAGCATGCCTTCCTGTACAGACAGCCCTTGAAAGTTAAGGGTACCTCATGGGGCTGGGGATATAGCTCAGTGGAATAAGCGCCCACCTAGCAAGCACAGGGTCCTGAGTTCAATCCCCAGTACCGCCAAAAAAAAAAAAAAGGCTACCTCATACGCTGGTCCACAGTGAACTAGCTTCCTCCTGAAGATGCATGCATGTGATTTGGGTGCTGCACTGCTGCCATTTCTGCAGTCTCCTCTGGCAGAGATTGCAGGATTTCCTTTTCCTTGCAATATCAAAGGTCACAGATCAATACCAAAGGTCAAGATCCCAGTTTTATGGAGAGCCAAGTTCAAGACAATGTCAGAGACGAGAAGCTTTCCATAATTTCTCTAAAAGAACATCCAATCTCTTGGAGAAATTTTCTCCTTTCAGCTGAAGAAGCTGTAAACCAAAAACATGGTCTGACCATGCTAAATAACAAAACATCTTTAATGTTCATCCTCATCCCATTGCTACCTGAAGGCTAGAATTTTCATTAGGAAAGGATGAGACATCAAAAGTTTGAAAATTCATAGTCCAGGTACACCCCACTTTCCAAACTCCACGGATCTTCCCTCCCTAGGGAAGCAGACCCATGGCCCTTGTGTGATGAGGCTGGTCCTTCCTTGAGGACATCATGTCACATGGTCTCCTTTTCAGGGAAGGAGGGTTCTCTCCATTCCCTATTCACTCCATTCCTTATGTCCTGCAGAGCCATGACTAGAATCAGGTAGACAATTGTAGCAATGCAGGAGGAAAAGGCTCATTTACCAAACTATAATAGAAAGATTTTGCTGGCACTATTTATTCTAAAATAACCTCAGAGGGAGTATGTGTGGGAGCGGGTTCTGAGAGTACCACATTGAGGAGTGAAGGCATTCTTTAGACCACTGTCAATTTGTTTATGTGGGTGTACTTAAAGAGATGCTGGATTCAGTATCCTGGAATAACTAAAAAATTGTTGAGTTAAAAACTGGATTCAGCAGTGACCTAAAATGAAGTACAGTTCTAGGAATTTCTTTATAATATAATATAATATAATATATACTATGGTGTAATTATAGTATGATGCAGAATACAAACTCAAACTTATAATGGTAGGAGTTGTTATATTTATAGTTCATATGTGGTTGTCCTGTGCTCACAGGCAGGGCTTTTGGGGGATGATTGGATCACAGGGGTGCGACACTCATTAATGGATTAGTCCACTAATAAGTTGGCAGCCAAACACCTCCTGGACAAGTGAAGCCCAGTTAGAGGAGGTGGGTCACTGCAGGCGTGGCCTGGGAGAGCGTATCTCTTCTCTCTTCCCTTGATTTCTCTCCACTTCTCAAGAGCTGATTCTCCTCTGTCATGCGCCTCCACCACGCTGCCCTACTTGGGGACAGCTGACTGTTAGCTGTGAACCAAGCTAAACCTCTCCTCCTTTAATTCGCAGGTATCAGGTATTGTAACTCTGCAAAAAGAAGGTAAGTGAGACTGGGGCATGGGGGTACATCTGTCATGTAATTGGCTTCATCATCTACAAAACTGGTGGAGGGGGCAGCCGTACCCTTGGAGAGTGCTGCAGCATCTGTTCTCCCCAGGCGGTGAGAGATTAGATAGAATGGCCTGAAACGGGTTGCCTGACTTTCCAAGGAGGTGATGGAACCTCGGGATATCAGAAACCAGGTATGAGCCCTTCAACTCCAGAGACAAGGCGGCCATGCCTACCATAACTGACAGCAGGACAAGAGAAGCAGCTGGAAAGGCCTAACACACAGGCGTCTTCGGGAGATGGCACTATCTAGGCAAACGGGATCTTAGAAGCAAAATACACAGCCATCCACATCTCCCTTCCCCGCACGTACTCTGGGAACGAAGCAGCACGCAGCTCCCCTGCCATTCTTTGCTCAGTCTCATGATACTTTGTTGTAAGCAAGTGCATATTGACATTCAGCCACAGACTCAAGGAGACCCTACCCACATTTCCGGAGCACTTTTCTGCGTAGAAAAAACAAAAAACAAAACCGGTTCTTTGTATACTGCTGTGAGTTACTCCTTGCTGTGGTTTACATCGGGATGTCTCCCCAGAGCCTTCTACTCTCAGAAGTGGGGTTTTTGGAAGGTGCTGGACCCTGGGCTCATGCAGCTGAGTTGCTGTGAGGAGGTGTGTCTGGTCAGAAGACGCAGGCCCCTGGGAGGTGACCTGGAAGAGTGCATCCCCCTCTCTAGCTCCTCCTTCGGGTCTCTTTTTCTGGGAGGCCACCAGCTTCCGTCATGCTATTCTTGTCCTTAAACCTGCCGAACATGGACTGAAGCTTTTGAAATATGAGTCAAAATAAACCTTTCTTAAGTTGCAGGTATTGGGTATTTTGTCCCAGCAACAAAGTAACTAGGGCATGCCAACCTTGGTGTCCCTAATTTCTAGTCTCTGTTTCCCTAACTCAGTGAGTCCCAAGCTCTGCCTGGGAATTCTTTCTCCTACACTGTCATACAGAAATGGCCTCTGGGTAGAGATCTGGGGTCGCTGTAAAGATTTGCCTTGCTTGTTTCTCTTCACTTAGTGGTTAGTCATGCACTGATATTTTCCAATTCCTGTTCATATATTTTATGTATCCACATATAAAACAGCTGTTTCATTTATTTTTGTCAGCTTTTTAGTTATTTATATGGTAGGATAAATCTCGAGACTAAGTAACCATTTGTTATGGTTTGTGTCTAAATGTCCCCCCAAAGCTTCATATGGTCATAGGGAGTTTTTTCAGCGGTGGCTAAATCTAGAGTTGTGTGATTGATTCCTAGCACAAGGCTGGGACTAAGGGTCCTGGGATTGAGGGTGGGTGATTGCTGGGTCAGTCCACTGATTGGACTGGCACCACCCTAATCCCAGCAGACTGGATACAATATAAAGTGACCAAAAGAGGCTGGCCTTGCTCTCTCTTGTTGCTTTTGCTGTCTTCTGCCACTATGAACTAACTGTTGCCTCTCTGCCATGTGCCACCCTGCCTTGGAGCTGGGCTGATTATGGACTGAAACCTCTATAAACTATGAATAAATACACCTTCACCCTTTAATTTTGGGTGTTGGGTATTTTGTGTCAGCAATGAGAAAAGTAACCAAAACACTTACCATTCAGAAGAATTCTGCACTAGTAACAGACCCTGATAGTGTTGAAACACCAGTGCATTGACTTTCAGGGGCTGTGCTATCTGAGCACCCACCAGAGGGGTGGAGGTTATCTGCTCTACCAACACAAAAGTATTTATATGGGGGTGAGGTCAAAAAGGCCCTAGGTATGGGCCAGGAAGATAGCTCAGCAGCACAGTGCCTGCCTGGCCTGCGTAGGGTCCTGAGTTCAATTCCTGGTATCAAAAAAAAAAAAAAAAGCCCTCCTTACTTATTGGTTCAGTAGTTCCCTTTTCTGGTATGTCTAATTTGGACACATCTTTTCAACCAATGCCTTATTCTCTAGGAGTTCTCTATGATAAAATGTTGACTAAAAAGAAAAAAAATGCTGCGGTATTATAGGGCCTGTTTGGGATGGCCTGAAGGGTGGTGAGGGTGGGAAACCCTCCCCGCAGGCAGAACCTTGAACAGTACGTGTTGCACCCTACTTTTCCAAGAAGGACCGTGGGTACAGATCTACGCTCTCCATGAGCTTCGGGCTTGGCCGGGTCATTGAGGCATTAGAAGGGCGAAGACAAGGGAGTCAGAAGAAGACGCTGGGACTTCTCAGGCTGGTCTCGGCGTGCGACTGCGCTGGCCCGTGTGATCACTGACTAAAGCATCTTCACTTCCAATGGAGTTCTTAAATATTAGATATATGCCAGTAACAGCCACTCACTCTGAGCTCCAAATATAGAATTATACCCAAAGACAGGTAATTTTCAGCTTTGACATAGGTTCATTACCCTAGTCCTCTTCTATCACATTTATTCTGTGACTTGTCCTTATATAATAAAGAGTAGGATATTTGGCCTTCAATCTAGCACTAGTACATTT
Source organism: Dinomys branickii (assembly GCA_004027595.1). Lineage (NCBI taxonomy): Eukaryota > Metazoa > Chordata > Mammalia > Rodentia > Dinomyidae > Dinomys > Dinomys branickii. Next base: position 173,171 of record PVLD010001013.1, on the reverse strand, counting down.
TTAATAAAAAATTATTGCGTAAAGTATTGCTCAGGAACCAGCCAGTGCTCACAGTTCATGGTGTTTCTACACATACACCCCTCAGCAACAGGAGGGCCTATAGAAGGATAGAAGGGACTTTTAAAGACTCAGGTCCAGCACCATCTTAGAGAAGCCTCATGGTGAGTTTGAGTCTTACAGGACGTAGCGTAAGCTATGAACCGGTGACTAATAAATGATGCTTCTCCCATAACCTGGACCACCAGCCAAAGCATAAACATAGGAAAGGTACCTGTAGTATTTCACCCAATATCCCACTATTAAAATATTCACTTTTAATTCCTGGAACTATACCGGTTTAGAGGCAGTCATACTAAGAAAGAAATTGTCCTATTAGGGAACAAAATCAAGCTCCTACTGAATTTGATGTACAAACTGTCATCTAGCATTTAGGCCTCTTATTCCACAAGATGCTGATTAACACACTTAAAATTTCAAGGAAATGTGATTTTTCTACAAAGAAGAGATATTTTTAAACTAACTTATTGTTAGCTCATTCTGTGTCATATGAGAATATGAACACATCTCTTATCTTATCCAGTGACATAGATTATTCTTAGGAAGAATCTGTTGAGACCCATCTTGCCTTAGCAGTTGGGTAGAGTTGAATGCAGGGGTGCATTTCATTGGAGAGGGGTATGAAAAAGCCTAGGGTGTGGGGCGATGCTATTGTTAGTGGCCTGATAATACTGCTTAAAGAGAAGAAAAAGGAGCTGTGATACGGTGGATGATAGTGGGCATGTAAGACCTTGCAGATAGAGTAAAATTAGATTTCCTTTGCCTATGATGCCCAGCTCTGCCATTAAGAAATGGGGCATTAACAGAAATTCCACAAATACCTGACATGGGTAGAAATTCCTGTCCTAACTCAGCTAATGCTTCAAGGAAAGCACGTAATAACACTGTTGCCTTTATCCAGATCCTACCTTTCCCATCTGAAAAGTGTGGAAATAAAAAAAAAGAGGAGGACACCTATTCTATTTGTTAGTCTCGTGAGATTAATATAATTCTTAACTGGACCCTTTGATCATTGCAAATAATGGCATGTAAAGTATTTAAATTTATGCAAACTATTCTTTTGAAGAAGTAGAAAGAGGAAACAAAACATACTCTCATCTCATCTTCAAACTTTCAATAAGGGCATTAAATGAATAAAAATCCTACTTCTCAAAGTACAAGCCAAACATGGGTGAAGTACTGGCTTTGCTGATCCTTGTTCTGTGACCTTAACCAAGTCACTTCCTTCCTTTTATCTGCAGAACTTCAGGAGGAGCTGGCACAGCCTTGTGAGACCCCATCCAGCTCTGGAGTCAGTGACGGTGGGCCTTGGGCTGTCCCTTGTCCCAGCCCCCACCATGATTTGTCCCTTGTCTTAGGGTTTGTCCTTTTTTGAGTAGCTTCTCCTAGCCTGATTTTGGAGTGGAAATGTGAGGCACAAAGTGTGGAAATGTAAGTTATGAACATTGTTAGATGAAATTAAATTTAAATATCTTCTATGTATGCATTCAACTCAAAGCCCCTCTTCTCAGTCCTGCACCTAACCTTCCACCCGTGTCCTGGCACTCCTTCGCGGAGTTTGGGATAGCCTGATGACGAGCTGCCTCCAGGATACACAAGGAGATGAACAGTCTTTGTGGGGACACAGTGGGGCCTGGCAATCTGCAAGAACATCAAGAAAAGGTGGGAACCATGCTTAGAATATGAAGTACCAAATAGCACTGTGCTATTACTGGTAACACTCATACCAACAAAATCATCAATCACAAGTCCAATTAACCTGTACCGTAAACATATGCCTCACTTACAGGTTTTGTGGAAAGAGGATTTACTCATACTGAGTATGTTCATACACATGATACCAGATTCCTAGAAGAGTCCTATTTGGGTCATCTGAGTCCCTAGAATCCTGTTGTACACTTGCTCATTGTGGAATCCATGGGAATCTGCCCCTAGCCCTGGGACCCATATTACCAGTGATTTATAAAACAGCATAGGGCACAAAATGTCATACTCACTTTGTCATCAATGAAATCAAGAGAAATATGAGTTAATTAACTGATTTTTAAGCACATAGGAAATAAAAAATAAAATTCACAGGCCTCCAATATTTTCTTGTCAAGTGGAAGATGGTCAAAACTTGTGAGTGACTCCAGGAAGATCCGAGTGTCTGAGTTAGCGGGTTGTACCGTGCTACACCGCCAAGCGTGGTGCGAGCGTCAAGGCTGGGTTGACTAGAAAGCTGAACTAACTCAGAATGTCGCTGTTGTTCTGTGAACTGGCATGAAGTGAGGAGACCCTTGTTTTGTTTCTTATAGACTTGAAGCAACTTTCAAGTCCTGTAAATTTTCCACCCAATTTCTTCTGTCTTCTGAAACTATGGACAGTTTTTTGATTGAACATTATACAACCCTGAGATTTTCACTCACTCATCAATAATGACATCTTTGCATTATTATGTATAACACACTATATAAATAAAACTTCACAATACGTGCTTGGCCTATGCTACACTTTAACGAGTTTTGTTAATTCTTCAATAGCTTCTACTACCAAGCCCTACGCTGCCATTTGGTTTCCAAAGATAGTGAAGATTTAAGTTTCTGAGCTTAAGGAACTTGCAGTCATGTTGAAAAGATGAAGCTGCTTTAAATATTTTGTTAAGAAAGTTACTTTTATAAGAAATGTTTTCTAAAATGTTTGAGGACAAAGGAATTATATTTTTGCAACTTACTCTCAAGCAGTTCAGAAAAATGATAAATATGAATGTATGTGTATATATAAATATGTGTGTATCAATATGTGTGTTGTATACATGCACAGGTAGACAAATGAAAACCAAGCAATTATGGTAAAATATTAGCATTCAGGGAATGTGGGTACATGGCATTCATTTGTACTACCCATGGAGACAATATTGCACTCAAGGAAGTAAAAATTACCTTTAGGGGTGAGAAAACATTACCCCATTTACATATAATTCTCAGCTATATGTACAGTATTAAAATTTCATGTTAGAGAATGATGAGAAAACAATGTCCACAAAGAGTCTTTTGAGGACAATAGACAAAATTGTTGAGAAACAGTGGTATACAGCACTTTCTTATATTCTTTCTTCAACATTGCTTTAAGTCTGGAATTATTTCAGGATGAAAATCTGAAACCCTGCTGTGCAGCAACGCTGAGGGGAGTCTGGGAGATCAGAAAAAGCAGCCTGGGTTCTGTAGGGCTGGGTGAGTGTGGGGCGGGTTCAGATGTCACAGATGTCCTCACCTAGAAGGTGCCATTTGGCCCAAGTCTGCAGGAGAATCATGAGTGTGCTGGACAGATAAGGACAGAACTTAATCCTAACAAGCCTCCAAGGAAGATTAAATTCTGTATCATTTAATTTTATTGTTTAGCATATTTTAATGAGATACAAACTGATAAGCTGTGTCTTTTCTAAAAGATTACTCGATTCAGCAACAACTCTTTGTTAGGCAGAAGATCTGACTTCTAAACTTTCTAAAGAAATGGGAGCGAAACAACCTTTCTTCTTTCAGTTTTCAGTGTTTATCCAAACTTTTAGTCCCAAGGGAGTGTTTCTAAGCTCATGATTTACAGACATGGGAAACCTTTTGGATTTGAGGGACAGCAGGTGCCATCCTGGGAACTTAGCCTGGGGTGAGGAGGCCTGGAAGAGGCAGAAGGTGGCTTTTGCATTCCAGTGCAGTGAACTCCATTTCTGCAGGCTGGAAATTTGACTCTGAGCTATGGAAATGCAGGGACTCAGAAAGCATGCTGTGCAGAGGGGCTCCAAAAGGGGCAAACACTGGAAAAATTGTACTTTTCTCTCCATGACAGCTGCCTTTTGTTTGGCAAATAATTTGAGGAGAGAACAAAAAAGCAGTTGTTTGCTTAATGCCAAGCCACAAAAAACATGGAGACTTTCTGGCCCCCACTAGAAAAAAAAACTGTATCCTGAGCATTCTTGAGGATTGGCCTGAAGACTGAGGGCACCCGAAAGCACCCACTGCCCCCAGACCCACCTCCTTCATTCATAACTCAACAGGACAGGGGTCTAGGAAGGCCAGTGCAGACTGGACTAAGCCAAGGGGTGGTTGTGATGGGACGGTGTGGCTTGAAAGCAAGTCATTAATACATGTGGATGCCCTGCCGGCCAGTTGCCAGTTTTCTTAGCCAGAAGAATCTGTAAAAAGAGTATAAAACCTTGTGTTCAAAAGTTTTGGAGTTTATAACATATACAGGCTCATACACACATACCCAGAAATACACAAACTGCTTGTGATACATACATTTGATGCCAAAATAAATAGGACCTTGGCCAAAACCCCTGTATGTTAGCAACTGGCCAATGTAGCATTTAAAGTAAGAAGCCAACAGAAAAACCCATATACTGGTGTTTTTCCGAATCTCAAAGTCACCACTCAGTATTGCTTTTCCGTTGCAGAATGGTTTTCTAATATCTTTACTCTGGAAAGAGTCTTTCTGCAGAGAAGCCTGTGCCGGGTTTGCTATTAGGTGAGTTCATTACCGTAAATCCATCCAGGCCAAGTCCCAATAACAATTATGAGGCCATCAAGCCATGAAACCCAGTGGTCACTCTGGATTTGTGACCAGTGCCAGTGAGAGGGGAAAAGGGAGGTTCTGAGCTTCTAGAACTGCCTGGCCTTCAAAGGTTATGGAAGCATTGAGATCCCAGAGAAAGAAGAGGCAGCATGTCAGCAGACACCCGAGCAGCAGGCTGGGAGGGGCGCTGTTCCCCACAGGCCCTCTGAGCCCCCCTGTGCAAACAGTACCGACATCCTTGGGACACATCAGCTTCCTGGGCATGAGCTTCTTCCCAAACATCTCTTCGCTTCCCTGTGAGGCCCGTTCCCAGAGAATAACTGATTCTATGGATACAACTTAATGTGAATAGAGTTAAGTCATTGTTAGCTTATAGGATGTGTTGCATTTTAATTTTGTGGCCTCATAGACTTCACTTCTACTAAAAAAACGAAAATTCTTGGCCACCAGGTGGAAGAGGACTTAGGAGAGATCAGGAGGGGCAGTCTTTACCAAAGCTGTTTCTGGTCCAGTCCTAAATGGATCCAATCCTGATGAGATGTTAGCTTGGTACCATACACCCTTCCTTAGCTCCTCCCAAAGTTTTACACGGCTGTATGTGACTACTTATGTCCACCTCTCTTCTTAAGCTCCATGGGTCAAGACCCATGTCTCTATTTGATTACCATTCTCTCTTAAGTGCCCAGTCAAGGCTTGGCATATACCACATACTCAATATTGTGGAATGAAGAAATCAAAAGTGCTGAATTAAGATTTGCATAGATGGGCACACGGACGGGTAGGTGATTAGATGGATGGAAGATGGCCACAGAGGAAGAGATGGCTGGTGCATGATGGAGTTTCGTCGCGTCCCTCTCCTGGGCCTTGTCTGTCTTCCTGTGACCCTGCCTTCCAGGAACTGTGTTGCTGCAGTTCAGCTTAGAGACGTCCAGTCCAGAAGGGACGGTATTACTGGATCCTCAGGATTAATCACATCAGTAGCAGCTGAGAAAGGCCAAGAGAACAAGCAAGGAGGACGGCTGGGAAGATAAAAGCCAGAGAGGGGGAAAAAGAGGGGTTGAGAGCTGTGCAGAAAAACAGACCATGTGCAGCTGGGGGAGAAGGGCAGAAGCTCTGGGGGTCTGGAGGGGAAACGGGGCAGAGGGGTGCCGACAGCAGCAGCAGGGAGCACAGGCAGCTGGGAGGCAGAGTCACGAAAATGAATTCATGTCACCAGGGAAAGAAAACTCTAGGTGCTTCTCTAGCAGGACTGCAGGGGGGTGCATGTGGAAAATGGGAGACTTGGAGGAGGAAGAGAGAGGAGGACAAGAATCTCAACCAGAAAAAATTTAAGTAGCAGAGAAAGAGGGAAACAAGATGAGAGAAAAATGCTGGCCTGAAAGCTACAGAAGGGGCACCCGGGGTGGGAGAGCCAAAGCCACAGCCGCTTTGCCAAGGGAGGAAACCATAGGAGACCCACCCGGCCGGAATCTTGAAGTCTCAGACTTTTTCCACCTTATGAGCTGTAAATTGATCTATTCAGTTAAAGAAACCTGGTTTTTATTGAGTAATTTCCTCCGAACAACCTCCAGTTTTGAAAATGTCCCTAACTTTCTCTGACTTCCCCCCCTCGGTCACCGAATCAATGTCCGTAAATCACTGAGCAGCAGCCTCCCCCACCCCACTCGCTTCGTTGCTTGTCATGCTGCTTGGCTAATCCTCACATGGTCCTGGCTGCTGCTTCGTGCATAGACCTGAAAGCTGTTTGTTCTGCCAGCCAGTTCCCAGCATGCCACTCGCTGAGCTCATATCCCAGCAGCAGCTCAGGAGCCCCCAGCCTCAGGAGGGATTTCTCACTGTTCCAAAGACTCATATTCTGCCTGGCCCCAGATATCAAGGAAATCTCAGTCTCTCTTCTTTCAGATGAAGCTTCTTGCAGATGAAAACAAGGGGCTCTTTATGGGAAACAGCACCCATCACTTGCTGTTTTTACATTACATCTTTTATGCAGTGTCCCTCAAAGCACTTCCACAAACAAGTGCCATTGTCTTCCCCCTTGCAGATGGCACCAAGGGGAAAGCTCAGAACGTTAAGTGGATAAGTGAAGGTCACTTCAAAAGTCGGATCAAAGGTGACAGAGGAATCCAGGGCTCCCTGCTCCCAGGCCCAGCACCTGTCTGACCCAGGTCGGGCTATAACCAGCTAGGGTCTGTGAGCACCCTTCCCACAGCTGCCAGCATGCAACTGCTCCTGTTTGCTACTTCCAGCTCACAGTTGAAACGCCATCTTCCCAAGCAGGATTGCTCAGGTCTTTGGATGGAGACAGAGGGTACAGATAGGGCTTCCAGGTTTGGCATCTTGCAGAATTAACTGAAGGGTGATGAACCTGCCAAGATCGGCCGGGGTGGGGGGGACTAAGGAGGTGCCATGCAGGCGTCAGGCTCCAAAGCAATTGCATTACCTGTGGCTGAAGTTTTACTGCCTGCTCAGTCTGAAAGTTAGCAAAGTAGTAATCAATGAAAAGGAAATATAATTGAGAAGATTAAAAGCTGAGGGTAGGTATGGACTGGGGAGGGAAGTGACTGCTAAAGAAGCCCATTTGTATAATTCAGAGGTCGATGCCTCTCATTAAACTCACATCTCTAGACACTCAGGGGATGAAAGAGAACAGACTGGCTGACACCTAAGAGTTTCCTCTGGTCACGTTCAAGGGCAGTGAGGGGCCAGAGGGACTATAGAAGCTGTTGGAAGATGAATTTAGGGGACACTAAGCAAATCAACAGTTGAAGAATTGAAAAACACAAATAGGTCTTCTGACCCGCTTAAAAAAGATATCCCAGTTTCTATTAGATGCTAAGGACTTGTTTATATGATCTGAACAAAAGCTGAGTCCATGCCCAGGGAGGGTCTAGGCAGGCAGAGGGTCTCAGTGCCCCTGTTTGTACTCATAACCGCTGCCACATATATAACCACGAACATATTTATCCTACATGAGATGCATCGGTTGTTATGGCTTCAAATCAACCATGGTCTGTGGCCGATGCCACATCTACTAACTCAACTACCAACTGCATCTTTGTCTGAAAGATGGATATAGTGACAAAGTATCCATCTATACTTCTCTCTGGAGAGGAGGAAGAAGAAGAAAGAGAAGGAGGAGGAAGAGGAGAAAAAGAGGGAAGGGAAGGGGGAGGGGAAGGGAGGAGGGGAGGGGAAGGGGAGGGGGAGGGGGAGAAGCCGGGAAGAAGGAAAAGAAGGAAGAGGAGGAAGAGAGAGAAAGACAGAGACAGAGACTACAAGTCCCAGCTGAAGCCTTGGAGGCTTTGGGAGGCCACAGTAGGGCCTCCTAACAGAGGGGTGGGTGCTGTGATTGCCCTTCCTCCCCTGCTCTCTTACTGTGGGCGTGGCACAAGAGTTTATCTAACATATTCTAGTCCCCCTGTCCCCTCATTTTCTCTTCTGTCCTTGCTGCCTGCCCCAGGACCCCCATTGCTGTGTCTTAGAGACCAGAGGATACAGATAGGGCTTCCAGGTTTAGCAAATGACTAGTTCCTCTTGCTGCAAAATTTATTACCCTTGGAAACTGAGATACAAAGCATGTATCTCAGTTTCCAAGGGCCGGGAGTCTAGCAGAGTCCTGATGGGTTGTCTGCTGTGGGTCTTGTATATCTGAAGAAATCAGGCCTGCCACATCATTTGATCTACCAGGCTTGAGGTCCTCTTTCAATTTCTTTCAGGTTGTTGGTAGAACCATATTCTTTTTAGTATATGGCTGGGGTCCCTTATTTCTGAACTACTTCAGGTCTCTGATTTGGTCTGTTTCTGGTTTCTAGACTCAGAATTAAAGGGTTGATGTGGTGGGGTTGGGCCAACAAGATGGTCTCCTTTTTGATTAACTTAATGTCAACTGATTAGTAACCTTAACCGTATTTGCAAAACTCCTGTTGCTGTGTAACAACATAATCATAGCAGTGGTGTTGTATTTAGGTCACAACTATTCTTGACCAGATGAGATGAAAAGAGATGAGGGCCACTGGGGAACATCTAGGAATCCTATCTAATGTAAGAAATAAAAATACAGGATGTCTAGCTAAATCCAAAGTCATTCTTTTAGTACAATATTTAAGATACACTGGTACTAAAATATTACCCTTCACTGACCTGAAACTCACATTTATCCAGGCATCCTATGTTTTCTCTGATAACACTGGATCCAGAGCCTGCAGGTCTCTGCACCACCCAAAGGCCCAGACTGGCCTGTGGTGGAAGAAGGCATTTATTGCATGAAGCAAAGGGAAGCAGAGCTTTCTCCAGCTGGAGTCTGGTGGTGACATGGGAAGACCTTTGTGCCCTTATTTCTGCAGCATGGCTTTCTCTGCTTCTCATCCCAGCTCCCTGGGGCCAAGCCTGTCACCATTCTGCAGACTCACTGAGGACAGCTGTGGACCCCAGCATGTGGGAAACAGGCCCTTGACGAGCCTCATTTGCCCAGGATCACAGATCTGGCGGTTGAGGCAGGGAGTCCGGAGAGCAGAGCTTGGGCCTGGGGCATCAGAAACAACCCTAGGCCCTCTACCAGGGCCCTGGGTCAGAATCTCGTGCCTAGAGATGGTTTGCACCAGCTCTTTGAGCCAAGGAAAGAAACCCTGAATTGGTGAAGAAATTTTCCTTGTGAGCAATGCTTGGCTTCCCGCGAGCCTGCTCCAAATCCTCGCCAGCAATGCTTCCAGTGCTAGGCCAGGCCAGGCCCTCTGAGCTTGATCCTGGGATGGGTTATTTTTTCCAGTTTTCACTAGCAAAAGTCTTTTTTTATTTGGACACTCAAGTGGCCTCTAGGAAAGGAGTTTTCATGAACTGCCAAAAATGTTCGGATGCAGCAGCATTTGCGTGTGTGGCCAATTACATCGGTACCTCTGGGGCTGATCCCACAGGCCTTTCCCAGGCAAAATTCCTGTGAACTTCTAGCAGACCCCCCACCCTTTTTCCTGAGTTACATCTGCAAGAGGAGGCCCTGGTAGCTGTCTGGCTGGCTGGTGATGGGCTTATGCGTGGAGATTTCACCCTTATGAAATCAATCTGAATAAGAGTGATTTATATGAACACTAGTCAATGCACTATTAGAATTAGTATCATTATTTTACTGCTTCCCTTTTTAGGCTTTTCCGCTCATAAATCAATTTAGTTTGATAAAGTTGGGCTGAGTTTTGGCTGTGCACAGATTAGAGTTCTGCACAATGTGAACTAAGAACCGTTTGGTGAGTTCAGACAATTCCTCCGTTGTTTTCTGATTTATTGAGAGCTCAGACTTTGCTGGTATTACATGCACCCGCTGAAGTTTTGCAAAGAAGGGATTAGTCAGATTTTTGTTTTAACCTGAAAGCTATCTCCATACAGCCTGATTTGCTGAGTCCAGTTTTCAGTAGGCTGCCTGTTTCCACAGTCCAGTCACTGACAGGGGGGCAGTGGGTGTTTTACAGCCATCCTTTCCCTCCATCCTCACATTTCTACAGCACACACTTAACTTGGCTCACGTTTGTTCTGAGTTTCTTAACTCAGAAAAAGGATCCATTTGAGTCTTTCCTGATCATCATCCTTATTAAGTAGCTTGGTTGTGGGATCTCTTTCTGGCTCGCACTACTGCACTGCCCAGGCACCACTGATCGATGGCTCCCGGCGGAGGCCACTGAGGTGACCAGCCTGGCTATGTGCATGTGGGTGGATGCCCTCTTCTAGTTGCCTCTTTATGGGCATCATAACAAGGGTCCCTTCACGATCTGCTTCTCAGAAACTTGTAATGGGAGAAGTCACTGTGGAAGCCTAAAGTATTATCTTTCAGGAAAGACACCATCGGGGACAGAGTGAAGCAGGGCTGCTTATCTTAGGTCCAACAATGCCTACACACCCTTCAGGTCCTTCACCCCCACAGCTTCCTCCACGCACTAGCAACCCTCTCCTCCCCAGAGCCTTCCAAGGGTCTGTGCAATGGCCATTCTCAGCCACACTCCTTGCCTGGTGGTCTCCTCTGCTGCTTTTCTTCCTTGTTCTGAAAATGAAACTTAAGAAAATAAGATTGGGGGAAGAAGGTGCACCCCTCCTGGCACATGCACATGTGTCTAAGAGGCATTCTGATGTTAACCCCACTAAAGATGGTTAAAAGTCTGGTGGTGCTTTGTTTTATCAAATTTAGAAAAACATAGGAAAATAGAGCATAGAAAAATAGAAAAAGAACATAGAAAAACCTTTTTTCTCATGTGGTACTAAGCATTCCAATCCAGGGTCTCATGTGTGCTAAACACATACTGTGCCACTGAGTCACAACCCCAGACCTAAAAGCTGCCATTCTAAATGAGACTTAAAGAGATGAAGTTTCCAAACCAAGAGGCATACGTGTCATAATCACTCAGAGAACAATTCTTAGATCAGTTGAATTTGATGTGTATTTGTTTTAAGAGAAATTATTAAAATAAAAACCTTACTGTAATCTTTCACAAACAAAAGATTGTGGCGATATCCTGAATGACACTCCCAAAGTGACCCCGCCCTGTTCCAGATCACAGAGCTGGACTATTACCGGAGCAGCCTCTGTTTTGCTGGGAACGTAATATGCCACAGCACACCACACCCTCCTAGCTCCCGCAACTCCCCCAGTTCACGCCCCTTCTCTGGCTAACACATAGAAGTCTGTTTCTTGGGGGGATGGGATTCCAGAGGAAGTGAGTCGAGAAATTTCTTTTTGGAACGAGGTAGGGTCCTTAACAGGTTGGTTCTGGAACTGTTACCATTGAGTGGGCAACTCAAGGTGGCAGAAACTGGATGGGATGTGTTGTAAGGTTGAAGCACTCTTACTACCTTGTAACTCATGTTCTAGGATCATAGGACTCACTCCCTGTACTTCGTTAACACAGCATGCCGGCAGCTGACACCGTTAGCCCCATCGTGTGGGCCAAAGTTGAGACTCAGGGAAACTGGGTAGCTTACCTCAACTTTCTTGGTGATGGACCCAAGCCAGCTTTCTCATGCTCCTCCTGAGGAATGCTGCTCAGAATGAACACGTTTTTCTCAACAGGAGCTCTCGTTTGCTTCTCCTTCCAGCCGGGCTGTGAGGTCACTGATGAGGGTGATGATGACAACTGTGAAGGTGACAAGGACAATAGCAGCGATTTGTTCTGATCCACTAGACTTCAAGCACTGTGTTACGTGTGAAATAACTGTGAATAAAGGTACTAACATTAGACCTGTTTTGTGAATTAGGAAAAACAAGCCTTAGAGACGTTGTTTAACTAGCTCAAAGCGGCACAGCTAAGAGATAACTAGGACCGGATTTAGATGGTGCTGTGTATGTGCTTGAGTACTGCAGGACTACAGTGAACAAAAAACTTGGTTAGAAGGTCTAGGCTGATTGCTTTTCTGTTTCTTTCTCTTTAAAGTTCACACTCTCTAGTTCTTCATTTCAAACATTCAGAAGTCCTCTTCACTTCCAACTGCTAGCTCTACATTGCATTTCCTAGCGCGCAACTGACTGATATAACAGAACTGACCATCACCTGGAACACAATGCAGAGAGTACAGAGGAGGACAAAATCCAACTCTGTGCTTCCCCCTCTTCCTCTTCCTCTTCCTCTCCCCCGTTTTCTCTCTTCCCCCCTCCCTCTTTTTGTCTCTCCTTCTCCCTTTGAAGCTCAATATTGTCCTTCCCTAAGAGTAATGTAGATCAGACACACTAAGACAGACGCCCTTACTACTTCAGTGAGCCTCATGGGAAATGGGCCAACTTATATATAGTGCAGTCAAGATTTGCCCCAGAACGTGCAAGAACATAACCCTGCCTCAGCTACTGAAAATATTCATGGGTCTTTCTGGAGAATGGTTCATCCTTTTTAAAAATGGTATGGTTGCTCATCGAAATCAGAAAATCTGCTTTTGGCTCCTCCCTTTGAAACACACTAGCTACATAGCTTCTGGCAAGTTACTTAATTTCAACAAACACCCATCCTTACTTAATAAAATAGGGCAAATGCTATTCTACTTTCAGTCTGCTCTGAGGATTAAAATATAACTTGTATGACAAGGGGTGAGCCCTCAGCAAATACTGCTTTCTCTTTCGGAGAACCCGGCTTGTGATTTAGTTTCATTTCCTAGACACTAGCTTATACAGACACACCATCAACTCTAATACTGCCTCTGAATTCAGTGAAGTTTTCAGAGGTTGAACCCCCCCCCCCCACTGTGGGGCTCAACTCTCGTTATCCTAAACATTCCAGCCCCTCCATGGCTTTCCCTTGAACCCTGGAATCCTCAAGGGCTGGGGTGAGCCCCAGTATGACGGACAGGCCAGCCTGCAGGTTGGGGTTCCACCTCCTTACATCATACATTGCTTGTACACTCAGTCCTTGAATTCTCACCATGCCTTCTCTGCTCCTCTGTTCTCACCTGATGCTCTGCATTTCCTTCTCTTCCAGGCTCCTTTCCTCCAGTTTTCTCCACCTTTGATACCAAGGAGACTTGGCTGAAATCAGTGCCAACTGTGCCTGTCGAGGTCCCAGCAGGAGACAGATGGCATATTCAACTTACAGGGACCTTGAACGACTTAATAAAAGGACTTAATACAAAGTGAGGGTTGAATGAACCACACAGGGACGAAAACAAGGTCTGAAGGCAAGGGCCTCGTCAACACACTTGGCCTGAAAGGGTGTGGGGAGGGAATGGTTTCTAGACCCGGAAGGAGTATATCACGGAGAGACCTGCTGGGCAGAGGCAGTCACCTCAGTTGTTTGGACCAGGAGAGACAAACACCTCAGACCTTCCTCTCCTCACTTTTATATCCTCCTAGGGTTTCCACTGAACAAGCCCAGTGAGGTGCCTGAGAACAAGCCTTCCAGCTCACAGAGCAGGGGGAAGTAGAGTCCGGAGGGGAACCTCAGCGAAGGCAGGTGGAACTTCTTGTAACCCATGAACTGAGCACTCACATATCTTTAGCTTTTTGCAGCAGCGTTTAATCCTGTCCAGGTGTATGCTCATCACCAGTCTAGACAGCTGAAGGTCCTAAGTGCAGGATCACTGGGTGTGGCTGTCATTTTGTGCAGACTTACAGGCTAAATTGTATTTTCAATTCTTATTCCATTTTCCTTCCTTTCTTTAATTTACTATGGCCTGCTCTACATTTCATTAAGCTATTTTAAGCATACACAGGAGATCTTTTTGCCATATACAGGGAACAATCAATGGTCTCATTTAATAATTCATTCTTTCATTAAATGCTCCAAGTAATTAAATAAAACATGAATAAATTCCACACTGATATTTGCTAAAGTTTTGTTTCTAGAGAATTTCACCTGTTGGAGGATATGCTGGGGTTGTTATTTACTATGAGGAGCAGTGAAGCAGGAAAATCTCAGTGTACAGTACCAATTTTATTATGGTACTTACCAAATGCCTACTAAGCACTGCATATTTAAATACAGACCTTCCAACACTTAAATAGCCCTAGGAAGTGTTCAACAAACTGGGGCTCAGAGAAGTGCAGCACCTTTTCCAGGATCACATCCGGCAAATATCGACACAGAATTTGACACCAGATTTGTGTGGCACCAAAGCCCCTGTGTTTTGGACAGCTCCTCACCACTACATCTTTCTGTCTGTCCCTGGGGGAATGTCCACATTTTTCAAAGGACGTTGTGCTTATCCCATTCTCCAGAGAAGCCCAGGCTCACTGAAGGGAGTTTTTCCCTGTCCCTGCTCTGAGTCACTGAGGGGCACCACTACTTCAGAAGAGGACTTTACATTAGTGCTGGGGACACACTTCTTCCTAATAATGTTCCTTTGACAGCGGCCTTAGTATCATACTGTGATTGCTCACATCAACGTGCTCTGCACTTGTGTGCCCTAATGGTACCTCTGTCAGTGCTAGGGGCTGGCTAAGCCTCCAGAAAGTCCTCTGAGTGTTAGAGCAGTGGCATTCCTCATGGAGAAAACCCACTTCCACATACACCCCCACCACCACCTCAGCGCTATTCATAAGAGCAACTTTTCCTAAGAGTCCCCTTGAAACAGTGGCCCTCTTGGTCCCTTTGTGCTCTAAGGAATCCCTGGCTCTACAGGGATCCTCAGGTCTACATAGAGCCAATCACCAAGTCCTGCTGGGTCCACACAGTCAGTCTCCTCTTCTGTCTTCCTCATGGTGATTGCCCTGGTTTGAACCCTATCTCCTCTCTTTTGACCCACAATAGCACTCATTGCATAAAAGTTTTTCTTACAAGAACAACTATTCCATTTTGAGAGAGATCCTTCTAATCACCTATTATTTATCCATCTTTGCTGGACCACTAGAGTTAACACTCTAAATTCCAGATCTGATCATTTTACTTCCCTACCTAAGGTACCACTGATGACTGTCAAATACCTAAAAGAACCTGACACTGTAGGTTCAATGCCCAGTGCTTCTCGGTGCTCCCTCTGGCCTGGTATGCCATGTCTGCTCACTGACGCACTCCTTCCTCTGCTCGCAGTGTCCTCTTTGTCCACAAGGCTCTCTGGCATCTCTTGCCATCCTCTGCCTTAGCCTGCACCTACGCTCTCCAGCATTATCAAGAAAAAGGGTCCATTCACCCAAACGGGCTCTATTAGCTATGGCGAGGGGCACAGAGGTACTTCAAAAACTATGGCGAATGGGGAACACTGATTTGTAGAGGGCATAGAAGAGTGACCTACTCTTAATTGGGAAGCCCCCATCCCCACCAAGGTGGCTGTTCTGTGTCCTATATTGCTGTAGGAGTGTGGAGAGGGTGGACACTATGTCTACCAGCTGGGGAGGCACATAAGACCCAGGATCCCAGAGGCCTGCTTGCTGACTGTGAGAGGCTGAGGCAGGGTGCTTGCTTATTGTTTTGGTCTCTAAAGAACTTGTCTTCTCATTCACTATACACAGAGATGAAGTTCGTTGCCCACGTTTTATGATTCTTGATAACTCAGTCTCACTGTCATGCATAACCCTGTATCATGCATACAGGAAGAAGCAGAGAGTTACAGAGGGAATGAGGGGGTGATGTCAGAGAGAGGAGTGGCACAGAAGTCAGTGCTAAATGGCTGTTCCTTTCTTCTCTTTCCTTCACTGGAACCACCACTGCAACGCACATGAGATCAGAGCAGGCTTGAATACCCCAAATACCCTTTAGATGCTGAACTTTTCCTTCCACAGAAATTTTAGTGTAACTTACAGTTGAATCTGACAGCAACAGGACTGGCAATGTAGGGCACTAAGTGTGCCACCTGCCTAATGTCCCTACTCCTTGCCCCATCCATCTCCCCAGCAATTTCTGGGAAGCCCCAGGGAGAAGAGCACAACTTAAGAGATCCCAGGAAACACCAGCATCAGAGAGGTTGGCCCACCAAAGAAGGCTGAGTCTCTCCAGTTCGGAGAAGGATCAGTAAGGAAAGGGAATGGTCTCATTTCAACCTCCAGTGAAGTTTCACGTATTTGCTTTTCATCAGAGAATTCTAACAAGGCTGTTTTTCTTCTACCTTTGCAGGTCCTGTATTTTGAGACGAGAAAATGGCTGTATCATTTGTGGCCGGCATGTGTTGCGTCTGGTTCCCGTGGTTTGTTTTTGTGCTTTGAAAACGAAGCTGTTCATGGCTCAGAGATGGAAAGCAGACCACGTTTTGTCAGCGAGGCCATTAGTCATGTCCCCCAGAGGAGGCTGTGAACTCCACAGCCTCGCGCTCTGCCAGCACACAGACCACCCATGCTGTGGAGCTCAGAAGGCCACCAGGCAACACAGGGCCAGCCTAACATGAGACTCTGCCACCCAGCTATCCAGCGGCCTTGGCCAGGCCCCACCCACCCTGGGCACAGGGCTAAAGTACTAGAGAGACCAGATCCCAGCTGGTGGTTCAGATCTTTTACAGGGTGAATCTTGCAGGAGTTGGGCCCAGGCTGAACAGAGCTGCGGAGCCACTCAGATCTCCCCTAGAGCACAGTCCAGAGGGGAAATGACTTCCGTGCTCTGGTAAAAGTTGTTAGGCTCTGTTTAAGTTGAACTCTTTTGCTTTTTACTGTTCTGCAGAAAGCTAGTTGTAAAATGCTGTGACATACAGCAAAGAACTTCTGCTAGCAACTGTCTGCACCTGCTGGGTAGGGGGAGCAGAGGAGGAAGTGATGCAGAAGCACATTTCAGAAAGGAGCTCCCATGCGGCTGGCCTGGGCGGACCAGTGATGCTCAGCAACTGTCGGACTCACTGATGGGGGGGGGTCCCTCTCAGGTCCCTGGGGCTCAGATCCTGGAGTGTATATTCACAACAAGTTTCCCAGGTGATCCTGACCAAACCTGTGAACAAGACCCAAGGGGTGGTGTTGACGGTAGGCCTCCACGTCTGGGGACTGTCTCTCTAGAGCACACAGGAGGGTGCTCCTGTCTCCAAGGACTCTGGAGAGCCCTGGAATGGGTCCCAGCACTGTTCAGCAGGGCCAGCAAGGAGGCCACTGTTTGCTTTGCCAATTTGTATCAAGACTGGAGAAAATGAGTGTGGAGCGCAAACCTTCTAAATCTATGAAAAACAAACAAAACAAAACAAAAACTTGTGTCAATGTACTACTTAGATCTGGAACAGCAGTGTAAGACGGAGCAGGAACTGACTGTAATTGCATTCAGAGAGGAGCAAGTTGAGCCCAGATCCTATTATGTCTTTATTCATTTTTATAGAAAGTGATGACTGACTCACATTGTAATGTTAATAAAGATGTCACTGTAACAGAAAAGGCATGGAAGTATGTGCTTTCTCGCTTTCTCTCATTTAAGCCTAGTGGATGCCCTCTTACTCATCTTAGGCATATGCAAGACAGAGCCTCTCCCCCAGCATGGGTACCAGCAGCTCAGGAAAAGTCAAGAGCATCGCAGTCCTCTTCCTGCAATGGCAGAGACCAGCCACAGTTCATCCTGAACCCTAAGCCTTCAGGCTTCCCCCAAACACACCAGAAGTAACCCCAACTCTCTAGTACCCTCTGAGTGACCCTGTTCGAGGACACCCTTGTCTAGGTGTTGGCAGAGCCATCAGTCGTCCCAAAGCAGTTGGTTGCTTTGTCAGCTCTCACACTGGATGGCGACTCCTGAGTCAGATTTCCCAACTTCATGACTTCAGCATGTGTGGCCAAAGGGACTGAGCGGTCATGCTCTCCACAACATCCGGCATGCTTCTCCTCTTGGGCCTCCTCTTGCAAATTTTCTAAGGAGAAAAAGCCCTAATTATCTCATTCTTTCCATTGGGTAGGACGGTGAGTTTGGGTGGAAGGAGAGGTTGAAAAAAGTGGCCTTTATCCCTTCCTGTGTGTTATCTGAATTTGAGATCCAGTAAGGAAGATGTATTGGGAGGGAGAGGGGCTCTGGGAGAAGAACACATTCCCTGACCTACCGGCCTAATCAGCAGGCTTATGGTGTTATCCACAAGTGATTTATATTCCTGCAGTCAGGACTCCCAGGGTCGGGGTACCATCTCTTGCTATAGCAGTCTTCTTGGGAAAATAAGGACAGGGAAGATGAAATGGCACAATGAGCTTGAGGAGAGAAGGGGGTTAGAAGAAATTTTCAATGATAAAATGAGGGTAAAAATAAGTGGGAAGTGGTTAAGAGCTGGGACATAATTCTCTACAAGAATTATTTTTTTCTATTTCCTAATCATCCCTCTTTTACTTTAGAAATAAAGGTATTTTGCTTCATTCTGTTAATGCTCTGGAAAGGCTTCATTGTATCACTTAGTTGGAGGATTGTTGATTTAAGAGTCTCTTTCCTTATGTCAGAATCTAGCCTTTACTCTTAGCCAATATTTGAAATCCATGTGAGACTTGCCAAAGACTCAATGCGTATCTGGAATGACTAATATAGACTTAAAAAATTATCTTCCTTGCCAGGAAGTTGTTTGCTTTGAGAACAAAAGACAAACAAGTGAAATAAAAGTGAGCCTACCATTGATTTCCTTTTCTTTTTTATTTCCTTACTTTTTGAAAAAAGGGCAATTTTTGAAGAGGATAAAGACGACCAGATGCCAACCACCACTTGCACGGCTCTGTGATTGCCACAGCACCTGCTAGCAGCATGAAGACTTGGTCTCACACATTCTTGCATGTCCCAGCATTTTACATGTGGTAATAATTGAAAAAAAATCCTAAAAATGAACACATGCTGTGTCCTTAGTTGTCAGCTAATAATGCAGCATCAATGCCACCTCCTATGATCTTCTCTTTCTGTCCCAGGATAGGAGCCTGGAAAGCTCTTCCCAGAAGTCTTCCTGGCATGGCACGGGTCAGAGCTGGCCTCTCACGGTCCTTGCACATGGTTTGGAAACCAGTGTCCTCCAGAATCACATCTGGCAGACCTGTGGTCAGTGAGCAGATGCAGCAGTGCCCAGGCATGCCCCCAGGAGTCATCTGCCCTGGAGCTGTCAGTCAATGCTATTGGCTTCCTATGGACTCCTGATACTCACTGTGACGTTTCAGTTTGTACTTAAGTGCTATAAGTAAGAGAGACCAATGGAGGTGGATGGGTGCCCGAACCTGAGATCACAGGCCTTCCAACAGTACTGTAAGCCTCTAATCTTCTGCATTAAACCATTATTGCTTGTAACTCCAACAGTGGTTTCTGAGGTTCCCCTGACAAAGTTATGATGATACATCAAGCCATGGGGATCAAAAAGATCACACAGGGAGGCAATGCAGATGGAAAAGAGCCCATCAGGACACCCAGGCTGCTTCCTTCCTCCCCCTGGCACAGTCTGCCCTTTGGCTTGTTGGGGCCCATCCTGTTAACCAGATGGGTGGCTGTCAGTGGAAACCCAGTTACAGTAACACAGGCATGAGCTATTGAAACCTACTGCAGGTAGGCACATACACACATAATTTTGTACATACACATAATCCTGTGTTGTAGTAAATGAAATAGAGCCTCAGAAATTTAAGTGACTTGTCCATGGTCTCTCAGCTATTACCCGTTTGGACTTGAGCCCTGGAATATTGTGAAGTCCCTATGCATTCTACTCTGCCATGTTGCATAGCCTTTTGACTTCACCCTGCTTCCGCTCTCCCATATGTTGAATGAAGAAATTAGGCCCAACACTTGGCCCAGATCCAATCTCCCGTTCTTTGTGAACAGAGTTGCTGGAGGCCAGCTTGGAGACCTGAGGCAGACTATTGAGAGGCTTGTAACAAAGGCGCACAGGCAGTAAGAAGTGGGAGGAGTCTGCAAGGGAAACTAGAGAGAGCGTGATTTGGGCTCACTTGTAACACTCGCTGTGCAATGCTGAGTCAATTGCCAAATGACATACAAACCTCAATGAGAGAGCATCTTAATAAATTGCCATTACTGTTGTTGCCCTTGGTCAAGCTGTGGATGTGAGGTGAACAGGAATGACAACCAGAAGCATTGGGTTGAGGGGTGGGGGAACCAAGGAAAGAGAGGAAAATAGAAGGGTAGCCGGGTACGAGTGGCCCTGGAGGAGGGATCTCTTCCAGGAAGCTCATCAGAGAGAAGGCAGCAATTAGTGGCTGAGAAGAATGAGCAGCCAGCCGCCAAGAGCTTCCCAGAGTTTAAAACAAGGTGCCAAGAACCCAAAGATGCTCTTCCTCTAATTTAAAGCAGCACCTTTGTTTTAAGTATTCTGCATTGCAGATTTTCAGCGTTAATAGCACAACTTCTGAAACATATTGATTCATGTTTAAAAGGAACCACCTGTGTCCAACATCCACTCAGTGGAATACTCTGTAAGAGCAGAGTAACTCAAGTAGAAAAACAATGCTTCAGTCTCTTTAGTCTATCACTTATCTCAGAAAAATTGACTCTTTGCTCCCAGATACAGTCCCTGTAAACAAGGAAACATGGTGAGATCACCAAAGGCAAGACTGAGCCCAATAGCATGTAATAGGCACTCAAAAATGACTAAGTGTATGAGTTGTTGAAATCACAAGAGGGAATCCCAGGAGGTACGATTGTCAGGACACACTAGTATCTCAGAGGCAGAAGCAGCCTTGACATTTTTAAGTCTTCCATGGGAGAGTTAGTCCTTTCAACATTTGCACTCAAAGAGTCTCCAGTTGTTGAAGTCACAAGAGGGAATCCCAGGAGATACGATTATCAGGACACACTGGTATCTCAGAGGCAGAAGCAGCCTTGACATTTTTAAGTCTTCCATGGGAGAGTTAATCCTTTCAACATTTGCACTCAGAGTCTCCACCCTCAGAGAATATGAATTTTGGGACCTCTAAGAAATAAAGGAATATGAGGCTAGGCCTTTCTAGAACCATCGCTACACTGTCCTAAGAAGGATTTTAAAATTCAGAAAGGATTTAATGGGCACATCAGGCAAGGTACCCAAATAAACAGTGCCATTGTCCACCAAAGCAAGTTATGCAGAATCTCCAGGGACTCTCTTTAGAAGTCCAAGTCAAAAGCAACAGAGACAATATTTTGGATGTGGTCTTCGAGTGCTGTTTCAAACTTTGGCTCTCCCATAGTGGAGAGAGTGGAACTCAGAAGCTTGGAGTTTGAGCTCCAGCACTGATCAATTTTTAACTAAATAACTTTAGTGGAAAAAAAAAAATCACTGCTCTCTTGAGTTCCTTTTCTTCAACTATAAAATGCAGATAATATCATATTATCTGCCCACCCCAGGGTTATCATAAAGATAAAGTGATAAGAATGTGAGAAGGCCTTGAAAAAAATAGACAGTTTTAGCACATAATCCACTACTAAAGTCTTGTTCTTCACTGTGGTAGCCCTGTCTTCTCACTCAGATTTTAAGTAATTATTCTTTTAATGACAATATAAAAACCCTTCATAAGGCAGAAGAGTAAGACAGTGATTTCATTCCACTGCATTATAAACAGTAGGTCTGTAAGCACAGCTCACTGCCGTCACAGTACAGTGGTGAAGAGGAAGGGCCATACAAAACCAGAGTGGCAGCAGCTGGACTGTGAGTATGAGGCTGGAGTGGGCCATGTCCTCACCAATAAATGTCAACTTGATTTGAATTATTTGCTAAAGCACAGCTTAGATAAAGTCAAAAAGGAAAACCAAAGCTTTCTCGATAAAATGGAATCCCAAAGCATAAATAAAAGATTCCACCTGAAAAGAATGATTTATTATCTCTTACTCAAGAAAAGGATGCTCAGTCCATTCTATGTGACCACATCTCTTAAGTTGTTTGTTACTGGTTTACAAAAAGTGCATGCATGTGTGTACATAATCTCTCTCTCCCTCTCTCTTTCTCTCTTTCTGTCTCAATTTATAAACTCTCTGAAAGAAAGCTGAAGTTATACTTTGGTTACTTGAAACTACAAAGATTTTTTCTTTCCAGGAATTGGCACCTCTTTGCCCCAGAAAAGTAAATTACCCTATGCCCAGACCAGAAACACTGATGATCATTTACAGCAGCCAAACAGAATTAGGATTCAGCAAATCTGAGACAACCAGTCCTCAGGTATTAAACTAAGGCTGTCACAGAACAAAGGAGACTAAATGTCTAAAACAGAAAAAAATCCCATCATATTTACCATGAAGGAACAAATAAATTTATTCTACATTGAAAGAGCTTGTATCATATATTTCATTTCCTAATAACCTATTTGATTCAAAATGCTAGAAATAAACATTGAATAACATAAGTCACCAAATTCTCCAAGTTACAAAATGTGACATGCTAAGAAAAACATTGACACTTTTTGTGAGGAAAATGCTTTTCCTAAGAGTAGTCATCTAGAAATGAAAGGCCATGAACATATATTTTTAGTCATGCATGCCTAAAATATACTGTCTTTTTCCCAATGTAATTTGGACAGTTTTACAAAACCATCCTATTTCAGGGAGCTTCTAAGGTTTCTTACAATTATTTACCACTTATAAGACATGACCAGCTCACCATTCCTACTCTATATTTAAGATATATAGAATATTGGGGTAAAATATTTGGGATGAAATATTGCATGAGTTAAGAAGAGCCATATGAAGGTTCAGGGAGAATCTCTTTTTTGGTTTTAAAAAAACTAATCAATAGAAGCAAATATCTCAGTTGCTCTATACAAACATAGCTGACATTTCAACATCTAAAACCTGGGTTTTCCCCATGCAAACCTGCCTCAGGAGTTCCACCATATCTGGCAAGAATCCTATTTTCTTAAGAACTTAGGTCAGTCAAGATGTGTTTGATCCTTAGAGGTGTAAACAACACAGAAATATTATCTCTCCTGTCAGGAGAGTACAGCATGGCCTGGTGTCTGTCACTCAGGAATTCTCAGCTGGGTCCCCTGCAGGCGTTGGCCTTGTCTTTGGGCTGGCTTCCTCGTGACTGCATGCTGGCTGTAACCACACAGGGCCCCGTTTTGCCTCATTTTCAGTGAACAAAGCACAACTCCGTCCCAAATGTGGAATACACATTTCTCCCTCTAGCCTCATCAGACCAACCTAAACCTGAAGCCCGCAACGTACCAACAGTTGCCAGGGGTCCATCAGGTCCTACATCCTTGCTCCAGAAGTAACGACCAGCAAGGAAGGGGCTTAGGCTACTCAGATTCACTGCTGACACCCGAGTCAATGACCTTCCCTTGAATTATGGGGCAGCACTGGAGATGGGGTTGACTATCTACCAAAACCAGGGTTTTGTGAGGAAGGAGGAAAAAGAGAACAGACTCTAGAAAACAACTGACAATGTCCACATTAGAATACATTTGCCTTCCTACGAGGAGCAGTGAGAAGAATCTGGGCTCCGGTGTTGGCTCTGGGAATTATGGAAGACTGTGGCTCCTGTCGCTAAAAGAGGTCTTTCTGAGTTTTGCTCCAGAAAAGTAAATTCTAAGTTCTTTCAGAGAGAGGGCTACAGGTAGGTTCAAATAGCCAGGTAAAACTTTATCAGAGCAGTTGGATGCATTGTAAAATCAGGAGAAATAAAGGTATTCCCCACATCAGCATAAGCAGAAGCAGCAGCTACTGATCAGTACAGCAAGTCATGGAATGGGGACAAGTAGCAAGGTAGCCATGGAGAAGCCCAAATGTCTCCCAGAAGACAGGTCACCTACCATAAGAGAGGGCTTTGAAGTGGCTGTGGGACTCAGTGTTTCTTCCAGATCAGGGCTCAGGGCCAGAGATGTGACAGAATCCCAGAGACTTTCTTAACTTCTGAGCACATTTGCTTCCTCACTGCTTCACCCAAGCTGGAGAATGTTCTCATAAAGGAGGATTTTCTGAGTATTTCTAGAAAGAGAGCAGATTAGAATTGTTGAGTTGATGCATAGGAATGTCACAGAAAAGCATATGTAATGGTGCTCCTCTTTGTTAGATCAAGTCTAGAACAAGGCATGAACTAACTGATCTGAGCATACTTCAATATTTCTGTTTTAGAGATAGAGAAAAGGAGGTAGGAAAAACATAGCTCTACAGAAGTCAAAGAAAACTATAGAGAAAGCAGTTTTTAAAACACTGGAATGTAGTTCTAGTACACACACACACATACTGTTGCTTAAAACTTTCATCATCATGGCCAACAGTTGGCTTAAGATATCCTGAATTAAGTAGAAATGATACAGCTTCCTAGAAGACTAACTTCCCACACCACCCAGTAAAGAGTCTACTCTGTGGTGATACATGGTCAGAAATTATAGCATCAAGATTCAAATAATATTGACAGTCTACAATATTGGAAAATAGAAATGTAACAAAATTATTGAGACAAGTGCAAAGTTCATTACTTCGGTAGAAAAAAAATCAAATCTATAGACAAGAGGGTACGTGCTTAATAGCTGTGAGTTTTGTGTCTGTTAGTTGACCACAAGGTTAATGCATGATCATTAGTGCAATGTAACTTTTAAATATCAATATGATATTTGATGATGGTATGTGATAACCTCACCATTTTCCAATAGAATCAGATCACATCTGGGCATCTGCCTTGATTCTGGATAACAGTAGTATTTAATGGTGATGTTGGCAGAGCAGGATCTGTCCAGAAGATAGTGCCTGAGAGGCTCTGGAAACCATGTCATAAATGCAGCAGAGGGGCCATCCTATGGGATGGGGAATAAAGTCACTGCTTTTCCAAGGAGCCAGGAGGAAGGCTGAGGGATTTGGCTTTCTGGTAGAACAAGATGACATCACACAAGTGCTCTGCATCATATACATGGAAGACAAGAGCACAAGCTCTAGGGCCTATCTGTCTGTCTTGGTTACTTTTCTCTCCCTGCTGAGACAAAATACCTGACACCCAGAACTAAAGAAGGAAAGGTTTATTTAGCTCACAGTGTGTGTGAGTGGGGGGAGCAAGCCTCTTTTCCTCCCTTACATTGTGTATCCAGCTACCTGCCCATGCCCACACTATTGCCTGCCCTCCTCTTCCACAATCTCAGGGTGTTTACAAAGTAAAGACCCTGGGCCCCTGCTGAATCACTTAGTTGAACTTTTAAACTGGTCAAGTTGACACAGTATATCAACCATAATGCTGTCCAAGATCATATCCTGGCTCACCACATCTTGACTCTATAACTTTGGGCAGGTAATTGAATCTCTGTGCCTTAGGTTCTTCATATGCACGATGAAGATTAAGTTGAGCTCCTACCTCATGGGATTCTTAGGAAGGATGCATGAACTAATATGTGTTATGGTTTGTGTCTGGATGTCTCCCCAAACATTAATGCAGTCATGGGGTGCAGGCTTTTCAGAGGTGGTTAAATCTAAAGTTTGTGATTGGTTCATGTCTATTGCTGGAATTGGTCATGTGAGTGCCACACCCATCCTAGGGCAGATAGCCTGCATACAATATTAGGGAGGAAAAGAGGCTTGCTCCCCCCACTTGCTACATTTGCTGTCTTCTGCCACCTTGAAGTGTTCCCCTATGCCATGTGCCACCCTGCCTTGGAGCCAGCTGATTATGGACTGAAACCTCCACAAACTTTGAGCTAAATAAACCTTTTCTTCTTTAACTTTGGGTGTCAGGCATTGTGTCCCAGCAATGAGAGAAAAGTATCTAAGATAGTAAAGTGCTTATAATATTGTATGGAAATTGTAAGCACTTCTGAGGTGTTTGCTATTAAGACAAGGAACCAGCTTTTTCATAAATGGTGATTCCATGTGTGCTGGTCTGTTAAGGTTGCTGTAAAAAAAAAAAAAATTACTATAAATTGGGTAGCTTGAAGAACAGGATGATAGTCCTAGAGTTCTGGAGATGAGAAGTCTGAAACCAGTGTGTCTCCTTCATCCCTTCCAAAGGCTGTGAGAGTCTGTTCAGTGCCTCTCCTGGCTCCTGGTGGTTTGCTGGCCATCTTTGGTGTCCCTTGACCTAGAGAAGATCTCAGATCTCTGCCTTCAAGTCCACACAGCAATGTCCCTGTGTGAATGTCTATCTCCATCGTTCCTCCTTTGTAAGGGTAACAGCCATATCTGCTTAGGACACATTTTAAAGACTTCACTTTAGTTCATTATCTCTGTACAGACTCTAAGTTAAAATAAGATCACATTCTGACATGCCGTGGGGTAAGATGCCTTCCACAAGTAAATTTTGGGGTGACACAATTGAAGAAACAACACTATGTCACTGGGGATCTTTAAGAAGAGGACAGATGACCTATGATCAGAGATGTTGCTGGCTTTAGTACTGAAATGCAGCCAGCTGAAAATATTTTCCAAAACTCTTATTGGTCAAATCAGAACTCTGTATATGCAACTTAGGATGCAGTAAAAGGCTTCGTTTCATAGCATGGAGACTTAACTTGGCCCCACATATTAGTGCAAAGGAAGCACGGAGCAATACAGTTGTTGCCTCCTTCATTCCCTTTCCTGTTGAGACTTAGGGACAAGCATCTAGTTGTAGCCCTTCAAGACTTTATTCTGAATCCATGGCCTTCCTACCTCAGTGCTTTTTGTCCCACACTTACCAAGCACCCAACACAACAGTGTCTGTAAGGAAACAGTAATGTTCCCTCATTCCTGGACCCCAGCAGATATTTTCTGCCTTCCTCTGTTTTATCCTCTGTACAACTATGGAGGTTAGAGATATCTAATAATTTCAGGCTCACTTCCATGTGAGGCATCAAAGAGGTTAAGCCTTTATTTTGTGGTCATGTAATTAATTAATGGCAATGCTGTGATTAGATGTAAGTTTCTTGATAATCTGTCAATTACAAGTCAATTTATTGAGTATTTTATATCTGTTTAGCACTGTGATATGTTGAAGATTAAGACCTTGTATCAGTCAAATCAAATCACTAAAATCTCCAGCATTCATTTGGAAGCCCTATCAGTCCAAGAGAAGTGGACATTCTGTTCACTTTTAACTAATCTATCACTATAAAAGTGATCAGGACTTTCTTCTCTTTTTTGACACTATCAGACACAAATCACCCAAGGCTTCACCTCACCCTCCCACCATGAGCGACATTCTGCCATGGTCTCCCTGCTCCTCAGTAGAACCCATCTACAGGCTCCTTGCTACCCCTAATCAAGTGCTGAAGATGCTCCCTATTTACCTTTCACACATTTCTTGGAGAGGATGGCAGTGCACTGGGATTGCCCCTCTTGTGGTTTTACGGAGGTGTAATTAACAAAAACTGCACACATTCAAAGTTATGTTTTATAAATGTATATGCTGTAAAATGATTAGCGCAGTCAAGCTCATTAACATGTCTGTCACCTTACATAGCTACCCTCATCTATGTGTATGTGGTAAGAATAAAGGTCTACTCTGCTATCAGATTTTCAAGGATACAATACATTATTAACTATGTCATCATGTTGGATATTAGGACTTATTCATCTTTATAAACTGCAAATTTATAAGTTTGCCAACATAGTCCCACAGAAAGCAGTAGTTTACATGTTTCCTATGTAGTTAAGGTCTTTTTTCTGTTTGGTACTGGGAATTGAACTCAAGACCTTGCACTTGCCAGGCAGGCACTGTGCTGCTGAGCTATGTCCCTGGCCCCTAGGTATTTCCTATGGAATGAACACTACCAGGTATCAAGCCAGAAAAGAACAGTATATGACTCTTTCTTCCACTTATTGCTTTTAAGATAAAACATCAATTTATCCTATTAAGTTAATGCATCATTCAGGTTTTCTGCATAACGAACAACCACACATGAGAAACATTCTCCTCAGAAGTCAACGAAAAGCTCTCCCTGAGACACACACACAGGCACACTCAAGTGTGTATGAGAAAGATTTGACCACAGTTGTCTGCTGGACATGGCTGGGCTTGGCTCCACCCTATGTTTAGGTTGAGATTGCCTCTGCATGTTTCCCGTCTTCCCTGGACCAGCTCCTACCTGAAGCATTTTTTTCTATGACAAAAGGCAGAGCACAAGAGGGTGAACCTAGTCCCACAAGCACATTTTAAGCTAACATCTCATCACTAGCATCTCATTAGTTGAGCAAATCCCTTAGGCAAGACTAAAGGAACGGGGAAGTATCCTCCACCCACCACAAGGTCACGGCAAGGATGTGCAGGCATAAAACGACTTCAAGGAAGCAAAAATTCAGGACCAATTCTTTGTTCTACCCCTGAAGAATGAGGACCCGATTTGTCCGGTTGCCCACTGATGGCTTTTACATCACAAATCTGGTCCTCCAGCAGCAGCAGCTCAAAATCCCACTTTGACCATTGAGCTCTCCAGCCTTCTCCTGTTCCCCCTAAATTCCGTGACGCCAGTTTCTCATGAGCAGCTCCTTCCTCCTCGTGCTGCTTTATTAAAAGCTTTCTGCCAGCCTGGGAAATTGAGGAATTCCATCTGCATCTAATATACAATAATTTACTAATACAGCCCAGAACTGTTTGGTGTTTTTCCTCCTCAGTAGTTTGCCTGCCTATTGCATTGTTGTTGGCTGAGTTCCAAAAATCATAATAGGAAAGAGGAAAACACTATTCAGAAGATGATTACCCAAATATCCACGCCATTCTCCAGGTAATGAGTCTGCACCGGGACTGGCATTCGGAGCAGACGTGTAAGAAACAAAAATAAAATTTTCCCATCAAAGCTCCGGCTTCTGCAAGTGCGCTTTGCCGGCCCGCCGCGTAAAGCCAGTGAGCTGTTCACACCTCTCTCATCTTTTCAACACCAGTAACCCGGCCGGACTTGTCAGTGTTTTGACCACGTAATTGTTTAGCTGTGAACTTCCCCACTGGCCTGAGGTTTCCAGTAATCACAGGCAAAGAGAGAAGTCAAAGTGGAGAGTTTGGAGGCAGGGAGACAGCCCCCGCAAGAGGAGGCGATGCGCGGGAAAGCCAGGCTGGTGGGAGAGCCGTGCAGGGTCGTGGCAGCCCTAGGATAGGCTGCAAGTAAACTTTTCTGCTTCTGACAAAATGAAAACAAGTCCAGGCTTCTGGCTCCTCCCTCCAGCACAGTCAACCTGGAAGAACCACGGAAATAGCAGAAAGACTGGATCTGGAAACTTCTCATAAGGGCTGTGGGGAGCACCCTGGGAGACTAAATACACCATGGAAGCAACTGCCGAGTGGCAGGGACGGCGGGTGCCGGGACCCGGGACGGCTCAGGGAAAGTGCTCAACTCTGCCCTTGCCCGCACTGCCTGTGGAGGCCAACGGCCTGCCTCCCGCGGAAAGGAAGCCGGCGCATCGACCAGGAAGGAGGTGGAGGTGCCCCGGGCGGAACCAGGGAGCGAGTCAGTGAGGAGAGCAGTAGCCTGGCAGCCAGCCCTCAGGGGTCATTCTCGCCTCCCGGCACCTTCGCACACAGACCCTTGAAATGGACGAAACAAATCTGCAGTCAATTTCCAAGTCATTCACAGGAAGGCACCCACTTTGCATCGTGACTCCCTGCATGTACAGCCCTGCGTGAGCAAAAAGCTCGCGTAACAGCGAGCTCAGTGATGACGCCCTCCGGACTTTCAAGCTGCTGTGCTGTGCTCTCTTTTAATCCTTTCTTCCCGCCACTTTTTAAAAATTTCAGCTGATTCACTAAACTGGTTTCATAACCCATTACTGGGTTTCCACTCAGAGTTTGAAAAACTGATGTATAGAGTTCATTTCCATCCCACGCTGCTTTCTCGGAGCATTTAAAGGAAGATCCTGACTAAACACGTGGATTCTTGGGGAGGGAGGGCACAGGGTTTAGATGGGGGACCACGGTTCTGTGGCATGAAGCTCTATGTCTGGATCAGCCTGCCTCTTCCCAGACTGGGGTTTGATCCCTTCTCTTACTCTACATAACCAAACACAGTAGCTGCTACCCCCACAGGAATTCAAGGCCCAAAGATCTAGGTCCTAAACTGACCAAGCACTAAGATGCAAAGATGAACTGAAAAACTTCCACCACATACAGCAAATTTAGCATAGCAGACCTAGATTTTCTTTTTTGAGACAGGGTCTCACTATGCAGTTCAGGCTGGTCTTGAGCCCATTATATAGCCCAGGCTGGCCTCAAACTCAAAATGAGCCTCCCTGCCTCAGCCTCCTAAGCACTGGGATTTCTATTTTTAGGTAAAATTCTTTTTTTATTATTTTAAAGAGAAAAAATGAAACAAAATTTCAAAACTAAATACTAAGAGGCTAACAATGGTTAATACATTGTGTACTGTTATCTTTAAATTACTCAGACTATAAGATACAGGCATGTAATTGTCCAAACAATATCAGCATAAACATTTCTTTTCAATAAACTAAGAGAAATTAGTAGTATAACTATCTTAACTACCATATTTATGTATATAGCTTTTCCTTTCCTTCTTTTCTCCATTCCCCCATTCCAGTTTCTCTTTCTATAAAATGGGAAGAAACTTCAGTGTTTTCTTTTGAAGTTTCTTCCCATTTTATATCTGTTGTACATTCAGGGTTTTATTTACTCTTCAGCTTCTCACACTAAAGAGACAATATAGTATTTGCACATATGTGTCTGGTTTATTTCACTTATGAGTATGGTCTCAAGTTGCATCCATTTACCTATAAAAGTCTCAAGTATATCCTTCTTTATGGCTGAGTAGTATTCCATTATACAAAAAGGCCACACCTTTCCTCAGTTGATGGACATTTGAGTTATTTCCAAGATCTAGCCCAGATAGGTTTTTTAAAAAGCATAATAAATATTTTTATAAATTTTTATTTTTAAAAAGCATAATAAATATTTTCAAAGAGACAAAGTTAGTAATATGAAGTAGAAATAGGAAATCAAATGAAAGAAAAGAGTAATTATTTTAATTATGAAAAATGTAACACAATATAAGGAACACCACAGATTATTAAAAAAGACAGAGCCAAAGGATGAATTATGGTGTTGAAATATGAGGTTCTGTCTCAGAAAGATATAGGAAGAGATAAGAGAAAATATTGACAAGTTGGAGACATGTCAACATCTGGATATTTGGAGTCTAAGGAGAGAGAGAAGCAGTCATTATGGAAAATACATTTGAAGAAATAATGATAATGTACTTCTCATAACTAAAGATTGAAAGAGCTAAGAGAGTTTCAAATAAGATAGGATATACACTAACCGACTCCAAAAAAGTTCTTGTAATAATGGAGTGAAAATAAAATAAGAATCATCCCAACTTCTATTTAAACATTGCAGAATTAACATGGACATTTAGCTTTGACTCTGCCCAAGCCCAAGTAAAACTTCACTAGAAAGAAGGAAACATCCGTTCCCTTTTTTTTTTTTTTCGGGACCGGGGATAGAACTCAGGGCCTTAGTGCTTAGCGGCAAGCACTTACCCCACTGAGCTGTACCTCCAGCCCAAACTTCACTAGAATACCATTAAAATGACATTGTTAAAGGCACAAATCCACCAGGATAGAGAGAGTTATCGGAGATAGCTTATCAAAGTTAGTAAATACAAAGCCTAATTGGTGGAGTATGTGAGCATGGAAACCAGTGAGAAGCAGGAATTTAAACACCAAAAGAAAATTGGAAAGCCTCCTACTTGAAAGCACCAGGTATTTCGAAAAGAAAAACAAGGCAGAATATACGACTGAAAAAACTTTGACTGAAAGTCTCTATATGCAGAGAGAAGAGACCTCTGCCTCACCCATACCAGTGCCTTATCCAGCCCAGAGGTAACAAGGAATTGATCTGTCTTATGTTCAGTCAAAAGAAAAGAAGCTTCCCCCGTGGCTATGTAATTCTAGAGGCGCTCTGGACTCGCGGAAGTCAGGTAGAGCAGAGGCAGGGTGAGCTGCTGCAGTAAAAACAGGAAAGAAAAGTGAAATCTCAAAACTCTCCCTCCAAGTCTCTCCTCCACTCTGTCCATCCCGCCTCAGTCAGGCAACTGGGAGAGCCAGGAGATCTCAGAAAGGAGGAGCCCCTTAGAAAAGATCTCCACAACCTGTCCTATGGGGATCAGTTGCCGGATCGCAGTTTGGGGAGGTCCACCACCCAGTGGTAAAATTCTAAGAGACATCAACAGAACGAGGAGAGAGCACTTACAGAAGGGGCCTTCAGCAAGTGAGCAGGCGCTCTTGGAACTCACAGAGCCTTGTCTGCGCTCGCTGTGGCCCTTGGAGAGGAAAAGCTCACTTTGGTCCTGCTCATCTACTGACCTTTGGTTCCTTATTGGTGGTCTCAGTCACAGCCAGTCAGCTCCAATATATAACCCTTGAGGTTCCCAGGGACCCTCAGGCAACTGGAGATAAAAAGATTCGCTTGCATGAAAACAGACTTGACTAGAAAATAATACTTGGCTTAGAGAGGTGAAGATCCTGTGGACAAAGGAGAGAGACCTAAAATGTCGATCTCCTGATACATATCATTTGTTCATTAATTCATTTATAAAACACACAGGGATGAAAATGAGGGTTTCTTGTTGCACTGAAGGGCTGCACGGCCTGGTGAGCAAAGCGGGGTAAAGAAAACTTTTCCAACTGCTGCAAGTGTGGAGCCGTGCCGAGGTTGGGGTGTGATAGGTCGGGAAGGGGGATCAAGAATAGTTTGCCTGGGTTGCTTCTTAATGGTTAGAGACAGAGAAAGGGCAGAGGGAAGCAGTCCAGACGGAGTGAGAGTGACCGCTGCGGGGGAGGGGCAGCAATGGTTTTCAAAGCGTGGACAGTAAAGGTCAAAGCACAGTCACAGGAAGACCTGAAGATGAAACACCAGGATGCACACCCGACATTCACAGGGCCGGGAGTCATGCTGAGGTGCTGTTCCGCATGCCCCAGCCACATCAGAGCGGGCTCCTCAGAGTTTGAAATCGGGTGAATCCATGTCCAGGTCACACTTACTAAAGTGGATTGCAGAGGCCACTCAAGAAGGATAGGAGAAAGTAGGAGGATCATTTGGAAAAGGAGATCACGGCCTGAAACAGGTTGTGAACAACAGCCCCAAATTCAAAGACCAGCTAGCAGAGCTCTGTAGCTCAGGAATTAGAGAGAAGCAAGTAAAAGGTAGGAAAGATGGGGCCAGTTGAGGTAGACACCAAATCGAGGAGGTCAGACTGGACTCGACATGCCAGGGCTTCTCCCCACGTTACAGGGAAAGTAAATCTAGAGCTCTTGCAGGTGTCCAGAAATGGACTTACACAGTCAGGACTTCTCTGACATTTATGTTTAATCTCCAAAACTCATGAGTTTCGCTTTCTATTTTACATAAGTTCAGTTTGTTTTCAAAATTACTTTCTTGTAAAAATGTTGAATGTCCCAGAGCCTAAGAAATCTTGTAGTCACTATGCATGGCAGAAAACTGTTCCTGTGGCTGCTCCTGCCTCCTGAAGGCCAGCACTGGAGGGGCACAGGGCAAGCAGGTATAAGGAATCTGGTTTCTTCAGGCGAGCTGTGAGGTGAAGAAGGAGACTGAGAAGTTAAGTGCGCTGGAGGGTGCTGGCTGGGTGGAACAGTGTGAAACTGGCATTAGAAAAATGGGTGGAGGCTTTTGAGATGATCATGATAAGATCTTAGACCAGAAGACAGCAGTGAATGGAGGAACTGCATATGTGTACATGAGAGAGAATTTTGAAGACCTGGCAAGTGATTCAATGCAGGAGTCTAGAAGAAGGAGTCAAAGACAATTCTGACTTTGAACTCTGGAGACCAGATACCAGGGGTAAAGAGGAAGTTGAGCAGGGAAGCTCCTCTTCTTGAGATCAGGAGAGTACACAGGTGTCAGCTGCGTGCTTACGCTGCGGATGTGGGAATGTGTTCTAGACGGCCGCACACCGGTGTGGGCAAGGAGCTCAAAACGGAAACACATACGTGAGAGTAAGAGTTATTCGCAAAGGGGGCACAGCTGACCACCGGAATAGGTGACAGTGTGGGCAGTGCTGGGAAAGAGGAAAGTGCAGGAGTTTGAAGCCTCAACATTGGGAAAAAAACAGGTAGTGGGAAGGGCAGAGAATACTCCACTCAGTAAGAACAAGAGGCAGAGTGACTGAGCATGTGGACATGACATGATCAATGAGAAGCAGCAGAAGAATTCAGTATGAGTGAAGAAAGCAGGAGGGAAATTTTGTGGCTGTTATCACTGAAGAGTCCAGGCGTAGATGCTGACCTCAGGCATGATCAGATCCATTGCTCAAAAGACCTCATCAGAAACCCAACTCTGCCCATCTCGTTCTGCTTCTCTTTGCAGTGGCTTCACCTTGAGACAGACGTTCCCGTCACCATGGGTCCTGAAAACTCCTGGCTTTTATCTTGTTGTCTCATCAACCTCAGATAAAAGAGAACTTCTCCTTCCCAAATATTCCACCAGAAGTTTCTAGCGGAAGTTCCAAGTTTGACTGATTGGACCAACTTGGCTCACAGGCCTACCCTTCAACCAGTGACTTTGGCCAGGCCTGGGTCTTGTGAGTCCCCCACCCGGACTTGCCTTACCTAAGGACTGGGGCAGGAGCTTGCCTAAGTGAAAATGGTTATGACACTTCTACAGAGGTGCTATTGGAGAAGCGAGGAGGCCTCGTCAGAGAAGAGGGACTCCAGAAGCTAAACAGTAGAGATGGAGTATCCAGACAACTGAAGTGCCACACAAAGGCCAAGGGAGGAGTTACAGAGACCCTGTCACGCCTGGCCAGTGAGGAAGCAGGGCAGTTCCTCTGTTCTGTGCTTCACTCCTGTCTTGGAGTGGGGCAGAGAATGGCCGACCTTTCTCCAGCTTCTCTCCTTCCTCATACCCAGCCTGGCATCCAGAGTCCTGGCTCTCAGCCCCCCATACCCTTTCAGAACCAGGCTTCTGGAAAGAGCTATACTGGGGTCCTCAGCCCCCGCAGGCAATACAATTTCCTCTGACTTCTGAGAGCAACCTTGTAATATGAGAAGCAGGTCTTCCCTGGCTCCCCTGAAACACACATCATATGATCCTTCTTTCCCAGCAGGTAATTTTTCCAGTAAAAGGATCACCCCTCCCTGTCCTTTGCCTCTGACCCACCAGTTGTTTGCTGAGGCAGGCCCAGTAACTCCCCTTGGCTGGACTTCAGAGTTCCAGCCAGGCCTCGGGTGACAGGCTGGGATTTAACCAAGGACCCAGAGGGGCTTGTGTTATATGAATCATCTCCCCAGTGTGCCAAGACATCAGACCAGACTTCGCCCCTCACTCTTTCTTTCTCAGCTGCTTCAGCTCATTGGACTTTAAAGCAGCCTCACTGGCAGCAGCTCGTCTGGAACATCTTGGCATGCTTCTCTTTCCATGATAGCAAGCACTCTTTACCTCAGAGAGTGAAGCTGAGAGTCAGACAGACAGACACACAGACAGGGAGCAGGGAGCCCATCAGACAGAATGAATGAATATGGATTTCCTGCTCCTGCTGTTGGTAAGGAAGTCATGGCGATCACATCCAATGTTAAAATCCTGCCTGGGATGGACGGACAGCAGCCCCCCTTAGGAATCAGAGTGGGTTCTTTGTGATGTTTTGAAGCACGTCAGCGCTGCGGGCTCCAGCGGCCTCCTCCAAACAACCCGAGTGGGGGAGTGAGGAGCAGTATCCGGCCTCAGGCTGTGCAGAAAGAAAGGCTGGGAATATGGTGCTGGAGGTTTCCCTTACTGCAAAAAGGCAGAAATGCCTCGTCCTGAGCTCCCCAAATACCCTGGAAGATCAAGGGGCAGGTAAGCTAATCTATTATAAATTTCAGTGCAGCACGGGTCCCTCACCAGTCTCTTCGCCTTGGTGCCCCGAGCACTAGCCAGTACTTCATCAAAACCAGCTCCCGTCCTCAGCCCCATCTGCTCCTCCTGCTCCTTCCACAAGGTTCGCTAGTGACACCTCTGTCCATACACAACACACACATACGCACGCACATGCACATGCACACACACACATGGACCTCATCTTTCCTCCTGATTTATGACCCTACCTGGGCCAATCTGGTTTGAAATGATCGTTTTTCACTCTCATCCTGGTTGAATCCCACAAAAGCTTACACAAAAACACCAAAATGGTAATACATGCTTATATGCACACACACTCACAAATGCACGTACCTACAGAGACTCCCTGAGCTTTTCTTATGAGATGTCCATTTCTGAGAATTGATTCCATCCTTTTTCCTTGCTAAACATAGGCGTAAATGCCCCATATAATAACAGCCCCCATCCCAAGAAGCCGCATCTTCTCTACAGGCCGTACTGTTCCGGACTTGGCAGTCAGGAATTCCCTTCATCTGCATGGAGACCTCCACAGCCACGTCAGCACTTGAAGTGGTAATTCTCCCTTGCATGAAAATAAGCCTAATAGCCCCTATTCAGAACCAGCCACAGGGGCTTATGTTAATTTCTGCCAGGCTCCTTGGGAGATGAAGGCATGATCCACACCATTCATTCAGCCCTGGCATGCTGAAGCAGGAGTGGGCAGGGATCAACCTGACTCTGAGATTCCACTTCAGTATCAGTCTAAGAACACATAATAGTGTGGCTGCTGAGTGTGAGCAGAGAAGAAATTGCCTCCGTGAAATTGCTTTCTCACCAGAATATATCACATTTGCTCAAGTAGTGGGACCATAATTCGAATACGAACTGGCTCATGACCCTACTTCAGAGAACAAGCAAGCAATTGGGAGTGTGTGTGTGTGTGTGTGTGTGTGTGTGTGTGTGTGTGGAAGAGGGAAGGAAACAAGCCAGCGGGAGTGTGTGTGTGTGTGTGTTTGTGTGTGAGGAGGGAAGGAAACAGCGCCCTGTCACTGTCACAGGTGGTAGGATTACTGATGACCTTCTCCTTTTTACTACAGTAGCTGTGTTTTATCCAGATTTTCTAGCCAGTGTCTACAGTGAACCTGAACTGCTTCCATAGCAATGATTTTCAAACACTTGTGAAAAAGCATT
Source organism: Dinomys branickii (assembly GCA_004027595.1). Lineage (NCBI taxonomy): Eukaryota > Metazoa > Chordata > Mammalia > Rodentia > Dinomyidae > Dinomys > Dinomys branickii. Next base: position 136,379 of record PVLD010001013.1, on the reverse strand, counting down.
GCCTTTCTGTTTCCCAGAGCAAAGCAGCAGAGACAGGCAGGAGCCACACTCACGGGCAGCCAGGCTCTAGCCGTTCCTTAGAAGCAGCCCTGAAACAAGTCAGAATGACCTAAAAGGCGTGAGTCTGCAGGTAAGAAATCACATGACAAGATGCAGAGTAGCCCACTGCACCCCAAACCCACCCAAGCTCTGATGTCTACGGGAGCATGGAAAGAGACCTAGTAAGGGGATGAGGGGACCAAGTTTCTAGTCTTCTCTCTTCCAATTTGTCTTCTTGAGGCACCAAGATAACTTCTCCACGATCTAACCCAGCTTCTTCGCTGGCCTCCAAGGGCCTATGACAGTCACAAGGGGGCTGCCAGTTCTCCCCACCTTCTCTGTGTGTTCCCTCATCACAAATCACCCATCAGTGGTGACATCCCCATTTCACAGGTGCTAAAACTGAAGCTCCGGGCCCCAACAACTTACAAGTTCACAGAGCAGGTTCACCATGGAACTCAGATTCAAAACTGGGTATTTTTAAGCCCAGATTCTGGAGTTTCTTTCGCATGAGTAATCTCGCCAGGTCTCTAAAGCCAGCATCCCAAGGACAGACACCTAGCCTGCGCCTCTCACTGGAGCTGCACGTCAGAATTGGGCTGACACCACCACTCCCGTTTTGGGTGCTGTTTCGGGTAGTACTTTGTAACTGACTCTGCTGTGGCCTGTGCTTCACTGCTCCGTCTCTTACTACTCAGTCTCAGCAACGTCCTTCAGGGTCCCTAGAACTGTCCAAGGTGACAGAGGGGCTGCGCATCAGGAAGAGAGCTCAGTTCCCTGCACCCACGGAGAGCCCAGCCCACTTTAGCCCGTAGGTGCTGGCCCGAAGCCTTTTCCCAGAATGGACCCAACGTGGCTGGGAGGGAGGGTGCTGGCACTACCCCCAGCCAGTTAGCTCCTGGGGCAGGCAGCAATAATGGAGAACGTGATAAGCGCTCACTGCAAGCCAGCTCAGTTCTCTAAGACTTAATGGTAGAATAACACAATAGGGTCAGACTAAAAAGGTTCCCTTATGAAAATTTTATCAGCAACTTTGGTAAATGGCTATGAGAAAGGTGCTTTGCTCCCAGGCAGACCTGGGACCCGATTTTACAAGGTACAGGCGGCCTGCATTGCATCACCCTCACAAGATATTAAGGGCACTCAAATTGAATTAACACCAAATCAAGCCAGTGCACTTAACAATACAAATGCACTTAAGGGATGCCTCAGGATGATTTGTGACTAAAGAAAGCAAAGCAGAAAACAGACTGCAAGCCACAGGGGTGGTGTTGTGTGTCATATACAGGAAAGGCCATAAGGAGAACTTAGAATACCGGAAAACCATGAACTTCGGGGGCTCTCAAATACCTTAGACCCAGCCATAAAGTAGCAGGCTGCTTTTGTGGTATGCACAAACAATTGATAAATAAATTACAGCCAATTTTCTTAGTGGCGTGGTCTCCATTACCTCTGACAGCAGTGTGACTACTCTACTGAGATGATAAGTCAAGTAATGGTACATCAGGTAGCACCCCAGAAATTCTTTGCCAGTTGCCAGGCCTCTTCATGACAGTGATGACACAAACATCCTCAGTGAGAGCCACGCAATGGGGAGTGACAGCTTCCCAGGCAAACCTGGACAGGTCCTACAAAGCATCAGCTGAAAGTGTCCCTGGCAGATGGGACCCCAGAGTCAGCGCTGTCCCTCTGGTCCCCCCCTCCCATCAACATTTGTCAGCACACGTTTTTCCCTTGCGTGTCTCACTTGGACCTCAGTCACCCTCAGGATCTCCCCACATCTCTGTCCTCAACCCTCACCTTCTCGCTCACACATGGCCTGTCTAGCGGGCTGGAAGACAATTCGTCCATCTTCATAGATGAATGGCTCTTCTGAGATAATCTTGGAAACTTGGATACATTCTGGACATGGGAGAATTCAGGGGGAAAAAATGGCCTCGCTGGGGATTTCTTTCCATCAAGTGAAATACACACAAAAGCATGCTTTTGTTATCCTTTCAGGAAACAAGCCGCCCCCACGCAGGGGTCTTACTCTGAAAAACGGGTTCCATTTAGGCTGGAGGTGGCCTAATTTTGTCAGAGTTAAAGCAATTGCTCGTCGAGTCATGAGGTGGTTGGGAAAGTGGGGCAGGCAGGTTCCGTTTTTCACTGCAGAAAAAGAAGTTCTCAAACAGGAAGGACGGCCGTTTCAAGCAGCCATTGTGTCTCAGCCAGGAGATGCTCACTCCAGGAGGGAAACATTATCATGAGGGAAAGGGAGAATGAGAAGGCTTCTGCCTTTCGAATTAACTGCCTTGGCCCTTCTCTGCTACAGTTTAGCTTTGTGACTTCAGGTGAGTAACTTGCCTCCCTTGAGCTGCACTTTATTCTTTAGTCAAATGGAGAAGTTTGCGTCTTTAACACCCTCAAGGGACTGTAACATGATGCAGCAAAAGTAATTATAGAAAAAGTTTTCGGAAATTAGGAGCCATCCACAAACAGAAGACCTTGTCACAAGGAATATTATATTCAAAATATAGTTGTCTATCTGATTCTTACAGAAAAGCCCTAAGTTCTAAGGAAGCACACCCAAAATACTCTTGGTTTCCCACTGCAGGGTCTCCTCCCAAACAAATGCAAACAAAATCCTTTGAAATCCACTTTACTGTGCCAATTACTTGTTATCTGCTCTCATACTGAACTTTTAAAGGAAAACAATGAATTAGATGATTCTTGGCATGTCTACGCTCACCACACCTGCCTGAGCCTTGTGACAAGACCCACCTTCCCATCCCAAGCAAGGTTATACACTGTCAGGTGGCATCATTCCAGGACACACACGTGTACTTTGCCCCACCTGAGCGTCCGGAGTCCCAGCCTATGTGCTGTCTTCTGCTCCCTTAAAATCATGTCTTGTATGTTAGAGATCACTACTTACTATTTCCCTGATATCACTGTCCCCTTGCCTCAAGCAACTGTCACTGTGGTTTGCAAATTTATCAATGATTCACCCAGTCAACAAATATTTACTGTCTGCTGGTTATGTGGAGCTTGGGGTTGCCATCAGGAGTAGAGGATTGAGGGCTGGGGATATAGCTCAGCGGAGCAAGTGCCTGCTTGGCACGTGCAAGGTCCTGGGTTTGATTCCCGGAACCAAAATGAAAACAAAACGCAGAATATAGGAGGAAATCAGATGTTCTGCCTTCTGCATAATTATCTCTCTTGTATCCCTGTCTTTGGCCTGATTGTTTAGTTCTAAAATGCAGAGAGCTAAACGATGCGCACATCTCTAGTGAAGGAAGGAAGTCCACATATTGGAAAGAAAACAAAATGTGTATTACCTGGAACTCTATCCTTCAAATGCCACCAGGCAGAATTAATTCTTCCCTCTCCATGGTCCCCGTAGACCCTTCATTTCTGTAACTTGATGTGCTCAATTATTTGTTTTTATGTCTTTTGCCCCAACACACTCAGGCTCTTTACACTTAAGCATCCATTCATCTTACCGTGTTTGCATCTAAACACATAGCATCGGTCTCAGCGCTTAGCACTCACTCAGCCGTTATGAAATAAACGCACGTATGCAAAAAGAATACATGAATGGATACAGCATCTTTACCTTCTCTGCCTATATCCATCTCCTTTTGCCCTTTCCTGTCTGTCACCCATCCCGGCCTCTGATCCACAGAGATGGTGCGCACCGCGGCAGTGGTCAACACAAGTCCTCGCTGGGGTGTGCCGAGTTGGCTCCTACTGGCTTGCAAAAGCAGATTGTTAAATATTTAGGAATCTTTTGGAGCTGGTTTTAAACTTGGTAAGTTGAAATTGACCATGTTGGGAATATGCACAACGTAGAGATCAGTGTATGTTACAAGTCAAGGTTTTGTTTTTGCTTTTGTTTTTTGAGACCTGTCTGTCAGACTACCATCTCTGACTTAGCCAGATCTGCACGTGTGGCTCAGTCCCACTACTCATGGGGTGTCAGACCTCGGACAAGTTGTTTAATATCTCTATGGCTCAGTTTGCTCATTCATAAAACAGAGATGATAATTATGGCCTTACAGAGTTACTGTGAGGACTAAATGATCTAATGAATAATGTTGAAAAAGTGCTTAGCACAGCTTAGCACAGTAAAAGCAGTTACTATCATTACTAGTGGCATGATTCCCTAGCTTTTAACTAAAGCACTCTTTCTTCTAGTTAGTTACATTTTTAATTCCACAACGAATCTGTGACAGTTTGAAAACCCAAAAGACAGAAAAACAGAAAATATGAATCAAGAAATCAGAAGAAAATAAAAGTTCTAATACAGAGTCAAAAATCCCATCACTAACTGGGCGTGGTGGTGCACACCTGCAATCCCAGCACTAGGGAGGCTGAGGCAGGAGGATGGTTGGATGTTTGAGACCAGCCTGGGTTACATAAGGGAGTACAAGGCCAGCCTGAACTGCATAGTGAGACCATGTCTCAAAAAGACCAAAAAAAAAAAAACACAGCACTACTCTGATTGGGTGAGATTTCATAGACCAAGACTCACTTGGGGTGTTAGGTGTGAATCTCTCTTTTTAACTTTAAAAAATTTTCTATAATTACACATTTGCGCTATGTGATTATGTTCATCACACGGAGACAGGTGCACATGCATAACCCATCTTAATTCTTTATACTCTTCCTCTACCCCCTCTGCCCCCTCTGTAAGGAGCTGCCAGCAGCACCACAGAGGACTAGACTCCAGGGACCTCAGACGCGTCCTCGTTCAGTCCCTCCTCTGGCAGACACTGAGGCAGGCAGGTAGGGGGAGGAATTTCTTCACCACTGACAAGCATGATGGCTGACACCTCACTTCCGCATTCCCAAGGTGGCCCATTTCACAGCAAAAGCCACCGAGGTGAGGGAAATGATGGATGTGCCTAAGCCCACCCGGCTGCCAGGGGCAGAAATAGAACTGGGGCCCAGACACCCATCTTCGAATCCACTCCACACCCTCCTCTGTCAGGGCACCCTGCTCTCCCTTCACCCCAGGAAGATCCACTTTGTGACAACAAAAAAAGATCAAAACATCTTTCAAAACTTAACAGAATTACATCCAAATGGCAAAGCTGCGGGCGCTGTGATGGGGGGACTTCCCAGGGAATTTCCTGGGCCTGACTGTGACACATGAAAGGATGACAAGCATACGCCCGGTGGCGAGAACAGCTGCTCCTGGGGAAAAAATCCTCATTTTGTGCCGGCTTTTGAAAGGAGAGCTGTATTATTCATTCTATTCATTGTGGTCCACTCTGAAGTCCAGGTCTTTTTCAGCTGTTCTCATATTCGTATCTACAAATTTTTTTCCAAACATCTAGCAAAATCTCCCACCTCCTTATTCACAAAATTTTCTTTTGGAATGATCAACGGTCACAGAAATAAATCTCCTTCCCTTCACTTCATCTGAAAGAAGCAACATAAAGCAAGAAGGTGGTTAAAAAGCAAAGGGACCCAAAAGGGAGAAGCTGAGCAGAGTGGTGCACGCCTGTAAGTCTAGCACTCTAGGAGACTGAGGCAGGAGGATTTTACAAGTTTAAGCCCAGTTTGGGTAACTCAGCAATTTAGCCAGACCTTGTCTCAAAATTTTTGAAAAGGCGGGTGCTATAGCTCAACATAAATGTCCTGGGTTCAGTCCCCAGTACTGCAAAAAAATAAATAAATAAAAAATAAAGAATGAAAGAGGTAAAGAAGAGGCTGTATTAAATGACTGCCGTTTGCAGAGAGTTAATAGCAATGCCCCAGTTACTAGGCAGCAACCACTGGCGCCCAGCCTGGGGGTATAGTTTACGGAGACCATGTTGCTGCCCTCAGAGCTGTAACTGACCTCATACCAAGTAAACTCATCAGCTACTTCAAGAGTCACCATTCCAGGTGAGGCTTGGAGGCAACACACAGGGACCACTGTGACATCACTCTGCTTGTCCTCACTGCTCCTGAGGACCTGCTGTCATAGGGCCCACACCTGTGTGAGCCACTCCCCATGCCTATTTCCCCACACCCCACTCCGCGAGTCAGGCCAAGTCTGTCCAAGAGCTCGGGAACCAGCCACTAACTTTGGAGAGACATTTGGATATCAAAGAAGACCCTGAAAAGCAGGAAAATGAACATATGAGCAAATACAAATTTATATCGATTTATACACACACAGGCAAACCATATTCTCCCTCAAAAACTAGGAAAGAGAGGTTGGAAACTTGCTTATTATTGCTTTCCTTTTAAAATAAAAGATTGCTTTTTGTTTCTCACTGAGCAAAATTCACTACTCCAGGGTACCTCACTACAACCTTCACTCTGGGCTCCGTCGCTCGCCCCCACCCCGTTTGGGTGAACTTGGGTCACAGTACCTCACTTTTATGTTTTTAGATGAGTCAGATATGATGAAAAGAATCTGCTACCAAAACTCAAGCCAATAGCCCACAGTTCTATGGAAGGCCAACACTAACTGGTGTTCATGTCCCCCACTGTGTGTCATCCTCTCCGGGCGCTGGACAGTGGTGGCCACCTGGGGAGGCCTGTGACTGAGTGTGGTTCCTGGAGAAGATTGCTGTGAATTGCAGCACCATCTCTCACACTTTGTGATGTTAGGCTGCCATACAGACATTAGTTAGGTATAAAAAGTACACTTGTTCTTCAACTCGCAAATGTATGTTTTGGAAATAATACTATGGCAGAAAAATGGCAGCTGTTATCGTTGTGGTTGAGATTTCCTTTAATGGGACAAGTATGTGTTTCATCAGGTTAAAAGTAGGGGGTTTTCTTCTGGGAGCATTTCATTTGGAATCAGCAGTGAGAATCCTTTGGAGGTTGTGGGAGAAGGCATTATCTTGGGATGGAGGACAGTGGAGCATTGTGGGAAAATCCTCAATTTGTCCACTGTCCAGAGAGCAGAATTGAAAGCACATGCTTTGAAAAGTATTGAGTATACACCCTTAACACAAAGAATTCAAACAGGGACTCATTCTGTGATTGTTTTCCCAGGGTCAGTCCTGCCTTAGAACTTTGCTGAAGAATTTACTTTCCTCATTACTTCAGGGAAATAAGCAGCTCAATTGAGACAATTATAACTCTATTCTGGAGGGGAAACTACAGCTCCAGTTTGGCCTGTGTTTCATTCCCACCTCTTCTTCAGGCTTTACCTGAAGTATCCCAAGGGAAACAGCTGGGAATAGGAATCTTTGCAGATCTATTACAAAGTCTTTTTGTATTCTGTGTCTCAAATTTCTGAATGTGTAACTTTTGAAATACAACTTGTAAAGTTCCCCTTTTAGGTACGTGTACCACTGAGATTCATCATCTCCTTTTACAAGACCCTGGGAGAGAAGCAGGCGGCCCTGTGGAAAAGGCCCCATGCTTACAAACACATCAGGACAGGGACAGTGGCTCAGGAAGGCCAGAAAGGGACCCCACATGCCATGCTTTCACCACAGGACCAGCAGGCAGGGGGGCTAAGAATTGGAGGGAGGCTCGAGGCAGGCAAGTGTTCTCACGGTGACGGTGACGGTGACGGTGAGGGAGAGCGGAAGGATGTGGTCATGGGGAGAGGGGAAGAAAGATGAATGGGGCCTGAGTCAGTCATAGGCTAAAGCAAACAGGAAGGTTTTAAAGTGAGATTTGAGGAGAGGAAGTGGTTCTGAGCAAGGGAGGGAGCAAGTTCCAGAGGTGTGTCTTGGAAAAGAGCTACTCCTCATTTTTTTGGATAGTCTTACTCATATGAATATTTCTTGGCGGTACTGACAGACGGTTGAACTGATTTTTTTACTTTATTATTTTTTTTTTTAGTCACAACTGGCTCCAACCTTTCCCTAGAACTTGAATCAAAAAAAGGTTGAGATTTTAGGCTTGAAAACATTCAGAGGATTCTTTCACGCAAAATGCACTGCTGCCTGCTGCTCATAGCAAACACTCTGGGCCACCCAGACGCAGAGCACAGGGGGCCACCAGCCTTCCTCTACATCAAGCGACGTTCGGAGGCCATCTCCCTAACACTGTGGCCACCACACCTCCGTGCCCCAGGGAAGGTAATCCACAGAAAGCAGCATCTTTATAAATCTTTCTAAATTGCCAGGTGTGGAATTACGGTTGGCTAACTCCCCACCTGGCAAGAGGGCTGTGTGTGGTGGAGGAGTGGGAGGGGTGGGGGATGGAGCTGGGGACCTGGAGTTAGCTCACAGGAAAAGACGGGATCTTTGCTTGGCATTCCTGTGGAAAGCATAAAGGCTCAGCACAGACCAAACCAACGGCAACCTCCGACAGATGGAGGTTCTAATCTAAGTCAGTTCTAGAAGAAGAAGAAGAAAATATACCTAACAAAAACCAACTTCATTTAAAGGGCTTAACCCAAACCAACAAATCTTAACTCTCTTCAGTTCCTTGGGGAAGTCCCCTTCCCACAACAGTCTATCAGAAATTGTTCTCTCCATATTGTGAAGGATAATAAATCCTTTGAGCTTCAAGAATTAAGGCACTTTGATTTTGCTTCTTGTTTTAAGACTGTGGGAAATGAACCTTCATGGGTCTCATTTTTCTCAGCTATAAAATGGGAACAATGGACACTGGCCTCGAAAGATATCATTCATGTTGTTTAAACTCCTTGAATAACATTTAAGATTATATATATATATATATATATATATATATATATATAAAACAATATATATATATATATTATATATAAAACAATATCATTCATAACAACAGATGTTGTTACGGAACAATCAGTAATATCCAGGTTACTGTTTATTTCTTCCTACTCTAAAATTGAACTTAAGCATGAATGACCCTAATGTCAGATCACTTTTTATATTTTTTGTTTTTGTTTTTTGGAACAGAATCTCACTATGTAGTTCAGGTTGGCCTTGAACTCACCTTGTAACCTAGACCGTCCTTCAACTTGTGGTGATCTCCTATTTCAGCCTCCCAAGTGCTAGAATTACTGTTGTACACCACCACTCCTGGCTTGAAGATGACTTTTTATTGCATTAAGTGATCAACTATTCAAATAAAAACTCCAGTAATTTCTTGGGTTGTGTCTACCTTCTCTATTATAAAGTCCAAATTAATCTCTCCATTATAGTAAAATTTCAAAGCTTGACACGGTAAGCACATTTTAAATGCTTATTTATTTCAACAGCTGTGTGATATACACTTCACAATTACAGTATTATTTTGTGCACTTTAAAACTACACCATCAAATGCAGTAGTCACTAGCTTTATACAGCTGTTCAAATTAATAATAATTTAATATAATTAAAAATGCAGCTCCTCAGCCATGCTAGCCACATTTTAAGTGCTCACTCCGCGTGTGCGCCTGGTGGCCATGGATTACACAGCGCAAATACAGCAAGCATCCTTGCAGGGAGTTTTACTGGGCAACATTGCCCTAAAATACACACCCATTACACAAATTTGGAAAATACATACAAGTAGGAAGAAGAAATGAATTTCTTATTCTCATACCACTTAGTGAAAACTACTATCAATATTTTGGTGGATTCTTCACAATATTTGTTGCTATTATTTTTCCTGAACATGTTCTGTTCTGTGTAGAATACATGACTATGACCTACTGAATATGCAGTGTTATAGTCCATCCTTTTAACTTCAAAATATAAGCATTTCTCTACATTATTGCCTACTTTTCAGAAACAACATTTTTAGTGGATACAGAATATTTTATTACTCTGTGATACGACACACCGATGTGTAAAATTTTTTAAATGAAGGTAAAATCTCTAATTTGATTGCATTTACTAGTTTTATAGCGAGGCAGGGAGATTGCAGCATTCCACAGTAGAAGCTGGTCAATTGCACTTTACTGGGAACATATATAACCCGAGCCAGGAGCATCAGACTCATGTCCAGGAGACCCCACCTGGGCCAGGGCAGTTCTCCGTCCCACGCGGAGGAGGCCACGCGGGGGTCACCACACACCATGCTGCCCACCTCCCACCACTGTAGGACTACGCTTGGCAGACGCTAAGTATGGGCAACACGCTGCAGAATGAGGATAATCATCACGAAATTACACGTTTCATTTGCCAAAAGCTAAGGCAGGCGGATTATGCTCTCGCAGAGCGCTCTTCCTGCAGCACACCACGGAGCCTCAGAGAGGCCTGATTCCAGGCGATTCGCGCAAAAGGGCCGCACACCGAGCCTGGCTCGCCCTCGCCAGAAAGCATCCAGGCGCCTCTCTGCTGTCTCTTCTGCAGCAGGGCTACCCCTTCTCTTCTCCTTGGCAGACCCCGTCTTCCTCTTCACTCTGGGCGTCGGGATCCTGGGTGTGCCCTGTGCAGGCGACACAGCTCACCTCGTGACTTTCACAGCCTCAAGGCCCGCCAAATTCCTGTCCGCCTCCTGAGCTTTTTCTGGACTTCAGACTTGCACTTCCACCTTAATATCTCCTCCAAGCATCTCAAAACTGAAATGGAATTTTACCCCATTTTCCCTATCAAGCAAATGCACAATCGGCAGGAACCAAAGTCTCCACCTTCCTATAGTTTCCCCATCTCTGCCGCTGACAATGCTGCTTTGCTAAATTCTCGGGTCAAAAACCTGGGCTCCTCCCGGAACTTCTCTTTTTCTAACACCTCATTCGTCAGTAACTCGCTGAAATTTTACCTCCCCCACCTCAACCGCTGCAGCAGCCGCCTCGCCGCTCTGTGCCACTCCTGCTCCCTGGCGCCACACCCTGGAGGCTCCATGACTCTCTGCCTCGTCACAAACGGTGCTGTGACAAGGTGAGGTGCTGGGAACAGATGCCAGACTGGGTCAGGAAGGTGCTGGGCACCGCCTGGGGCTCCTCACCTGGGCTGTGGTCCAAGCTCAAGTCAGGGGTGACTCTGGAGAGTTCCCTGAGCTCTCCTGTCTCTGGCCCTTCGAGCGTCTAGAGCGCAGCTGCCTGGGGACCTTTGGGAGACCGTGGGCTGTAACATTCCACAAGCTTAAGAACTGACCCCGAGTGCACAGGATTCGCCCAGCTACAACTCTGAAAGGAATTATTCCCCCGAATATCAGACTCAGAATGTTCAGACTTTGCAAAGGGTTCCGTTCCAGGAACAATGTATGCATGGAATATTCCCGGGCATGAGTTACACTCAGGAAGAGCAGAAGTCTGTCTGTCAGCGGCAGGCTTAAATGTGGCTGAACGGCGAGCCCGGCGATGGGACAGGGAACCTGGAAAGGCTCACACTCTGAAAGGAAGAGTTTTAGTGGGAAATGCTCATTCCCCCTGGACTATAAGGACTTCTCAACTGTCAGGGTCCTGGGTAGTGAAGGAAGGGGACTTGAGGCACGAACAGACAGGAAAGAGAAAGTGATAAAAACAGGACACAGTTGGTACGGGGGCTGCTGCACACATCAGACAGGATCCGTGTCCGCAGCTGGCCGGCCCATGGGCGCTCACGTCAGACTCAAGAATACTACAGCACCAGAACGTAGGCTCAGCAGGCAAATTTCACTTTTCCACATAAGGAGTTTGTGAGACTAAAACATGGGTGAGCCAGCAGCACCATTTGCCTGCAAGTCCTGTCACTCATCCAGCCACGGGAAACAGTCCCAGTGAGCAGCAGCTCCTGACAGCAGTGGACAAGGAAGGCCAGGCCCAGCCATGTGCTACAGAAACATCAGCGGGACAGGCCTTCCTGGAACTTCCATTCCTCTCTGCACAAAGTCTCGGAGACGTAACGCACTCCAAGCAAACCAGGGATTCCCATTACCCTGAAGTACAGAGACGTGTCTCAGTCTCTGCTGCTATCACAAAATGCCACAGACAGTGATGGACAAAGAACAGAAATTTTATTCTCACAGTTGCACAGACTTGGGAAGTCTAGGAGCCAGGCACTGGTGAGTTCACCTGCCTCCGAAGGGACACCCACTGCTTCCAGACAGTGGCTGCTTGCTGGGGCAGAAAGCAGACGGATGAGCGAACAGCACATGAAGGCTCTGTGATAAGGGCTTCAACCCCAGGCCCAAGGGAGGAGCCTTCATGGCCTGGTCACCTCATGATGGTCCCGTCTCTCAATCTGATCACTTTGGTCATTAAGTTTGAAGACCTGAAGTTTGGAGGAGACAAAGTCAAGCCATAGCTCGGCTCATAACAGTTGTAGTTAGAACCAGACCTCCCCGGCACTCCAGGCGAGTAACAAGGAGAGTTTATACACAGGTTCGGTTCCGTTCGGTTTCATCACTGGGTGAGCTGGGTACAGGAGAAACGAAAGGGGAGCGGAGTACCGACCTGGTCAGAGCAGGGAGCTATCACCATCGAAGAGCCTCAGGGGTCAAAGAGGGGCCTAGTGAGTAGACCCCGGACAGGCCGCTTTCCGGGAACTGAGCAAGCTCATCCAAGACTTTAGGAATGGAGGACGAGGGCAGATGGCAGATGATGGGGACAGAAAAGGCAGCCAGCCTCCTTCCTGGCAGGCTACACAGCCTAGCTCTGCGGGCTGCTTCCCAGGAATTCCATTGTCCACAGCTGCTTGCCTATAAGGAAACAGAGGAGAGACAGGGATCCTGGGAGACAGAGACCGGCGCCTAGCACTTCCGTGTTCACCTCTCCAGCACACGTGTAGCGCCCCCTCTAGGTCATGACTGATAATACCTGCCCACAACACTCGCTGTGTACCCAGCAAGGTGCCCACAGCTCGTGTAAATCCTCAGGACAGCTCCGTAAGGTGGGAAGTACCATTATCCCCTCTTTACAAGCAAAGAAGCTGAGGCATATAGAGGCAAAGCCCCGTGCTTAAACTCACGCTAACAAGTGAGAGGCAGAACTGAGGCTTAAACCCTGGGGACTCAGCCTTGGGAACAAAATCCTCCAAGGCACAGGTGGCAGGGGAGATCCTTGAAAAGCCTGTCATTGTTACTGAGGTAACAGGACCAAGGTAAATAACTCACTTGCCTTGATGTGGCATGTGCTGTACCCACTGCTCCCAGGTGCTCGCTGATTCCTCAGGCAGGCCTGCCATGTACCCTCTCAGGGGGCCTGCCAGGCACCCTCCTTGCAGGCACAGACAGTGCCCCCTCAGAGGGAGGGCTGCTGGCCTGCATCTCTCCTGCCCAGCCAGGCTGCTGGGCGGAGTGCCGTCTGTACAGTAACAGCTCCACACAGCTTCCACCAGCTTAGGCCTCAGGCAGCCTGGCCTGGGTAGACCCTTAACTGCGCTCCCTGGGAGGCTCACAGGACAGAGCAGTGCATTCTTGGACAGAAGGCTGTTCAAGGTCTGCAGCCAGAGGCAACACTGATAAGCCAGTGGGTAAGTTTTGACCGACCCCTACGATCTCATCCCTAAGTACAGACAGTCTCAGAACTGCTCCTCCTGAAGCACTTCTCATCTGTGCCTCTGCACTGAGGCCCCAGCTCCTGATCAACGTGCCAGTGCTGGCCACATGCTCATGCTTCCCGTGTGCCCAGCCCCTACCCAGCTCAGAGCCTATGAGTCCATGCCAGAGACAAGAAACAGGACACAGTATGGAGAGGGATCATTGATGGATAGAGCTTGTGCACAAGTGCCAATGCCCCTGCTAGCATGACAGCCTCAGAAATCAGGCCAGGACAATGGCAAGGAACCTCCTGATGTCTTAATATGGGCCAGGCTCTGTGAAGGAACCTTTAATAGATTGCTACACAGCAGTCTCCCTTTATCTGCAAGAGTTCCAACTCTGTATATGCTCTGCTCTTTCTTATATATACTCAAGACAAATGTAATTTACAAATTAGGCACATTAAGAGATTAATAATAACTGATAACAATAAACTAAAATTATTTTTTTAACACCATACTGTCATGAAAGCTATGTGAATTTTCTCTCTCAAAGTATTTTATTTTTTCACTGTAGTATAGTAATACTTTCAGGTCATGACTGGCCACGAGTAAGTAAAGCTACAGAAAGCTGAACCTTGCATTAGGGGAGACTACCGAGTGCAAGTACTGTTGCACTCTATTTTACAAAGGAGGAAACACAGATTGAGAGAGGACAAAGAATTGACCTGAGTTACCAGAATTTGAGTCCAATTGGCACTGACTCGCAATGCCTCTGACATTCTCCATTCAAAGGTAGCAAAATATTTGTTATGTCTTGGTAAGCCAGGCCAGTTTCATTCTGAAATGGTGGTGCTCCTTTTTAACATTTCACATAGAATGCAATGACAGTCCCATTTCTTTTAGACAGAATGGCTGGGGGCACATAACTGAGGAGCAGGGGCTTCGAGACCAGCAGGCCAGCTGGAGACTGTGGTGATAAACAAAGATAGCTCCACACAAGCAGTGACAAATGGTAGTGAAAAGGCAGAGATGTCGGGGTGGAAGGAGACATGTCGGGTCGTGGGTAGGTAAAAGGGTGCTCAACAAAAGGAGGGTGCTCGGGGTCACTCCCGGGTTTCTTGAGAAGCCGCGTGGATAAATGGATCACAATGTTGTCTTCCTTCAGCTCAAATTCTCTTAAGATCCTGAAAATATCTACAGCCCAGGGAAGGAGAGCTGGGTTCATCTCTCCTTTGCTTACATAACACTTTTGTAGTGCTGAAGGGTAAGAGAGCACCTTGCAGAATTAGGAACGAGTCACTGAAAATAACCAGTTTCATTGATTTTATCGCAGGCCTGTCTCATGCCAGTCTGCAGTAGGCCAATGCTGAGGGGTCACTCCTCAGCCTCCCCAAGTGCTTCTGTGTCTTGGGAAAGGGATGACATGGACACTTCAGTGCTCACTGGTGGCCTTTACAATCTCAGTGAAAGCCTGCAATACTCCCCCCACCCCACCCCCAATTCCCATGGCTCGAACTATACCACTCTGTTCCCTGGGAGTATTTGACAGTGTCTGGGATATTTTTGATTGTCACAACCCATGAAGAGAGAACTGCTACCAGTATCTAGTGGGGTGAAGCTAGAGGTGCTGCCAAACTTCTTGAAATTCACAGGACGCCCTCAACACAACAATGCATAACACAGCTCTAAACATCAGCGCTGCTGAAGCTAACAAACCTTCCTGCCAGTACTGAGGTCCAGCTGCAGCGACCTCTCCTGCCACACTGGAAAAACCACTCCCCATCATGCAGCTAAATAGGTTTTATACACCTTTCCCAAATGAGACTCCCAGGGCAGCATGGCAATTGCAAGAACATTGTGGAACATTGCAGGGCAGGGAGCAAAGGGCTACAGATGCTTTCATCGTGAAGGGAAATCTTTGCTGGTGTCATGGCCAGGGGAGTCCATCTGCCTACAGTTACAGGATGTATCACTTGCAAAGAATTCCTTTCACAATAGACTCAACTAAAAAAAAAAAGGTACTAACAATGGCATGTATATACACCTATATATTTCTATCTTTTTTTCTCCTACAGTTTTTCAGCATAGTCCACTTTGACATGTCATTAAACGAACATTCTTATGTATATGAGCAATAGATTTAAAAAGGAAGAAAACCCCTTAATATATTGAATATATACAGTTTGGAAGAAGTAACCAGATCCTTTGCTCTGGCAGGCTGTAAACCAGACTGGGGAGGGACATTGTTTTTCTTTTGGTCATTCTGCCAAGTTAAAAAGGAAGTTGGAGATTAGAACAAAATATTTAAATCAAAAATGAATCCTTCAATGAAAGTTGCTTGATCCCCTTTACTACCACCCCCTGCCTCCCTTCCCCCTTATTGGAAGTATATTTTTCTGTAAAAGTAGTGTATTGTTGCTCAATAGAAGGGGGACAGCCCACTGGGGAAGCACATTGATCTCATCATTTTAAAAGTGAGAGATGAATGACCTAAGGCCTCTTCCCAATCAAATGCTGTTTCTGCACATTCTCAGAATAAATGGCACTGTTTTCCCTGGTGGGCAGTGAGTTTTCTCTTCTTGGCTACGTTTGCCTGTGCTAGCCATGGGTCCCAGGCCCTGCAACACGGGTGAAGTGCACATAGAACGGATATATCTCCGTTGTACCATTTTGTTATTTAAAATTTAAGACCTTGACTCTTTCTAATGGCCCCGTATTAAGATTCAGTATTATGATTTTATAAAATTGTCCTCAAATTCACCATAAGAGATGGATAGATAGCTTAGGTTTCATAAATACTATTGTAGAAAAATGTCCAAGAAAGGAAAATTCAGGAATAGAGCCACATCTGATATCTCTGGTACTGCAAACTACAAGTCTCTCATCAAAAGGATTTCACATTGGTCTTTGAAGTGGCACAAGTCAACATGGCCCTTTTGGCGCTGAGCCCAGTTAATACACGTTTAAATGAGCAGGGCAGAACAACGTGATGAGACTTTCTCACATGAGGTCCTGCTTATTAGAAGCAAGAAGTTATGGAAAGAAAAAATATCAGTAAAAATGTGATTGTCTTGATTATTTTTCTTGTTGCTGAGACAAAATACCTAACCAAAATTAAAGAGGGAAGGGTTTATTTTGACTCACAGTTTATAGAGGCTTCAGTCCATAGTTCCTGGCTCCAAGACAGGGTGGCACAGCAGAGCAGCATTTAGAGAGTAGAAAAGTCCATGGCAGGGTAGGCAGGAGGCAGAGAGGCAGCAGCAGCAAGGCTCTCTTTATCCCACCCCATCCACACTAAAAGCCTTCTGGCTGGTGACACCTGTATCCAGGGTGGGCCTTCTCATTATCCACAGCCAGAAAACTATGCTAAACCATAAATGGACTAAATTAGTCATCACACTCTTAATCTACATTCATACATCCTTAATCCACATTCCCACACCTGAGATCCAGCCACCTCCAAAATCCCCACCTATGACTGCATGAAGCTGTGGGGAGACATCTAGATTTAAGCCATCACAGTGATTATGGAAGAGCTCAAACAAACATGGCAACTGAAAATAGTTTTATTAAATCTGTTATCATCTTTACAACTGGCTTGGTTCTACACACTTCAGTACTCACCCCTGTGATTGTGTGGTTTTGCAAAATCAATTTATCTATCACTCTTTAACAGCCTAAACAAATATTGTTGATGTAGCTCCCTAATATACATCATAATAAATTAACAACAGAATCATCCACAATATAAAAATATAAGTATACATTGATGCATTAATAGTAGCACAGAAACACATAATCATTACCCTGCTAGCCAGAGGCAAGGCCATTTTACAATAGATTTCTATGCTAAACATTTGCAAATAATACATCTTTTGATAGCAAAGAAGTACATAGAATCAACATGTATACTGACACTTCTCCCCTACATCTCTGGCTTCACCCCTCTTGTGACCTCATGCAGCCAGGCATGGGGACACATACCTGTAACCCCAGCACTGAGGAGGCTGAGGAAAGAGGACAGCTGTGAGTTCAAGGCCACCCTGAACTATCATAGCAAGACTTTGTCCAAAAAAGAGGAGACAGTTACCTGTGACCTCATGTATTCCAAAGTTAATCATGTTTTTAGGATGACTTGGGCTTACAGACTTCCTTGGTTTATTCACCCAATACCTGGATGAAAAACCTGGAAGCCTGGCAGCCACTATATATTTTAGAAAGAGGTTTTAAAAGGAGTAAAACAGCATCACCACCTAGTGATCCTTGATAGGCTCATACATAGTCACCTGCCAGTGGCTCTTTGGTAGAGAGGTATCTTCTAAGGTACTTTCTCTTGCAATTGCCTCTTTGCTACTAAACATAAACATGGTTGCTGTCTTCACCTAGAGAAACTCTAGTTCTCCATATATCATTGCTAACTAACCTAAATGACAGTTTTTGGTGGCATTCATTCAAAAAATCTGTATTGAATTTCAGCATGTCCCAGGTGCTGAGCTAAATGCTTCTCCCAATTTTCCCACTTAATTCACTTTATATTATCCTCTGAAGACTATAATTAGCTTCATTTTGCACAGGAAGAATCCGTGGCTCAGAAAAATCAGCTAACTTGCTTGAGGTCCCTGGGAAATTAAGAGCCTTCTACCCTTCCGCATTTTTGCTCAGTCTGGTCCTGCCCTGAAGCTCTTCCTGCCAGATGGCCTAACAAAGCCACCAAAAGTGGGTGGTACCATCTTCTATGGGCTAACCTATCTGCACCAAGGCTTTTTCTTCCTGCCTTATTACAGTCATAATGCCTCGGCCAGATTTCCATCACTATGACCAATATCTGAGAGAACAACTTAAAGGAGAAAAGGTTGATCTCGGCCTATCATTTCAGTGGGTTCAGTCCATGGTTTGCTAGCTCCAAGACAGGAGCAGTGTTATGGCAGAGGGTGTGGTAGCGAAATGCTGCTCACCTTGTGGCAGCCAGAAAGCAGAGAGCAGAGGGGACAGAAGACAGGGTCTCAGACAAGAGCTGCCCTACAAAGCCATGCTCAGAGACTGGCCTCATCTAATTAGGCCTCACTTTCCAAGAAGCCCATTGAGCTATGAGCTCACCAATAGACTAAGCCACTGATGAAGCTGGTGCCCTGATGACCCAGTCACATCTCTAGGTACTGCCTGGACATTGCTGGATTGGGGAATCAAGCCCTTAATACTCAAATCATATTTAAACCATAACATCATGTCAGCAACTCAGAGCTGCCTGGCTATGACAATTTCATCTCTGTAGTCCAACTTGTTTGTTTCCTTAACTATATGTCTGAGCCTCTAACCCACTGTGACCTGTCCACTGCCAGCTCACTGTCTTAAACACAGTGTCCAAGTGCCTCAATCCCTTCATCCTTCATCATGGTGGAGTAAGGTGAGCCTTACTCCACCATGAACTAGCTGAGTATATCTGGGACAGCCATTAAAATACTTCCACAATTTCTTCAAATTATAGTAGGGATAATAATCCCAGACCTTCTCTGAAAGAAAACTGGTTTTTGAAAATCGAATGAGACCCACATACAAACTTCCATCCAATCTTGCACAAAATACAGTAATTTTGGATGTAAATTCAATGCCAAATTTTCCCTGCGAAATTTCTCCCTCTATATACAAAAAATAAAATTTTGTCAATCAACTTTTCCCTACAGAGCTTGAGTCAACAGTTTTGTGTTCCAGAAGGTATGACCAAGAACTATGGTTCAATAATAACTTCTGTATCTCTCATGAAAGAAATTTGAATAAGGAGTCTTATTTTTAATACCCAACCATCAGGCTCAATCCCATCTAGTTTTCTGGATTCACTCATATTCGCTAGAAAAGCCCAGCTCCTTAGCCTAACCTTACTCGTCCACTCCCAGCCTCAGTTTATCTTTGTTACATGAAGTTCCTCTTCTGCCACATGAACCACTTGCTCTAGACACTCTGGATAACTTTCTGTGTTCTAGAAACTTATGCATTTCTCCTTAGGCTTCTTCCCTGCCCCCAGGGAAGAATGCCTCTCACCCCTGCTGATCTAGGTGGCCAAATCTACTTTGTTCCAACCTCCACTTGCCCCATGAAATTTGTCCTAAACATACCAGGCTAAGCAGATTTCACGTTCCTCTGTGTGTCCATGGCAAACTTGAATAACTACCCACCATGTGCTGTCTTCTGACACCTCTGGTGTTATCGTGCATGATCATTAGGCACTTTTCCTGATTGTATTGTAAAGTTTGGTGCCCTCATTCTGCCTGTGTGCCCAAGAGCTAAATATACATACAGTAGCCACTCATTAAAAACTTGATACTTAGATTTGCCCCACATGCTTGCAAACTACTCTCCTTACAAGATGTATTTCTCATACATAAAGCAATGGAATTACAAAAATACATCCCCATCAAATTTTTTTGCTAAAAAGGAAGGAGTATCTTTTTGCAGTCTCAACAGAAACCGTGCATGTGAATGTGTGTTTGGGGTACAGAATCAGAGAAAGGCTTGTTAATTTTAAAGCCACATAGTGTGTTTGGCTAAGACTGTGACTCTATTTGTGTATTTCAACCACGTAAAATATGCCCTGGGATTCTGGACTGAGAAAAATAGCCATATAAGGAGAAAACAAGGCAATCCCTATAGCTGCTCTTGTAAAACACTCCATGATTTAACCCTCTGCTCGGACAGATCCAAGCTCCTGCACTTTACAACTGCAAACAATCAGATTCCTGGGAGGAGCTCAGCGTGTGACCCGCACCACTGGGCACGAATGATCACAAACAAAAACTGACAGGTCACACACAGGGCAGCATGACCAAAGCTTTGCAGCCGCCTGTCTGTCTCTCTGTGCTGGGCTATCTTGGCCAGAGCAGGCATTGAGATGAGCTCCAGCCCAGCGACAACTCTGAGGGCCTCATTAATCTTTTTGTCTTTTAAGAAAACGGGAATTTGGGGTGTACAACCCCCCCAGGTAACAGTCCATCAATCTGCAGAATCCGTCCACTGTGAGGCGCAGGAAGGAGAAAGGGAGATGAGGAGGAGGAGAGGGCTCCAGGAACAGCGGCCACAGGCAGACTCAGGCCAACTGCTGGCCCCCTTTCCTGACTGAGCCAGCGGCCCTCTGGCGTAGCCCGTGCGTGGCTGCAATGCGGTGCTGCACCAAGGGGGACTGCAGAGCTAGGGGCCGACAGAGGATGCAGCTGGCTCTCACCTTCCTGCTCTTCATCCCATTCCTCATAATTCTAGATGATGAAACTGAAGTTCTAAGAATTTCCAATGTCCCTCAGATATAATGGCAACGATTAGGTATAAACTTTCATACTGTCACAGAGAATGCTCATTTTCTTCTGCTCACTTGGAGCAATAGAACAATCCCCAACACACACACACACACACACACACACACACACACTGAGGAACAAGGAAGATGGCTGCCCAGTGGGAGACCATATTTCCCAGACTCCCGTGCTGCTCCAAGTAACCATGTGATTGATTTCCACGAAGGGGGACATGAATGAAAGTAATGCATGCAAACTCCAGGTCACGTCTTTGAAAAGTAGCTGCGTGCTCATCCCATGGCTGGAATGCAATTGTGGGACTCAGGATGAGGATAACACTGGGAGATAGTGGTGAACAAAACGGAAGGAAGTTGGATGACTTTGTGGAACAGCGCCATCTACCTGCCTGGTACTAGCAACTGGCTACTGGCTGATTCTCAGTCCCTGAAGAGAAATAAGCAATCTCACGAGCCACTGTATTTTTCAGTGTCGTTGTGACAGCAGTTTAGCTTGTATCCTAAGTAATGCATGTGACTTTCTGCTGTCTCAGCTGTGTGCAAAGAATCTTGAAGCCATAGTAGCTTGCACTAATTTAAAAAGCAGAAGGAAAAAAATCATAGCCAAGTTACATAAGAGTCAGCAGTATTCCCATGCCCAAAGCACCCCCTCCCTGAGTCCTGCTCCAGTGAGAGTGAAGGTCAGAGAATCCACTTCTGTCCTCCTCATGAAGGATTGTCCTACGGAAAGCTTACCTTCACAAATGAATTTCCGATACGAGGTCCCTAAACCTTACTTTTCTGGGGCCAGGGACACTATTTGGACAGTTGTCATTATCATTTCTAAAAATGATTTATGTTTCTAATTTTTCAAATCTGCTTTACCTCCATAAAACAGATGCATTAAAAATATATGCTGATTGTAACTTGACAATTCCTCTTGGGATTTCAAATTTGCTTGTCATTTGATGCTATCATATTAGATGTATGTGATTGTTATACATTTATAATAATATTTCTCTCTAACCATGGATTTCGCTTTGCCTGGTGTGAATGTAACTGTCTTCAGCCCTTTTTGGCCTAACATCTTTTTCCATTCTTTGCTTTGTTCTTTTCTCTGCCCTCATATCTCAGATGAGTCATTTATAAACCACAGAGATTTTTATTTTTCATCAAAGCTAACAGCATTTCTGGACACAATTAGTCCCTTTCCAGTTTCTGCTGTATTACTATGGACTTTGTATTTACCTTGCTATATGAACTTTGCTTTTTTTTTGCACTTTTAGTAAACTGGTCATTTTAGTAAATGGATCATTCTGTTCTACTGCATTGGTAATTATACACCTCATGTACATATCTGTATCCTTACATTTACATCTTGACACGTGCACTTGACTGTGAAAGGTGCAAGTCCCCTCTACTCACCGATTATCTCTCATCCTTCTATTGCATCCTAATACCTAATTTTCACTTTGTTATATACCCTAAAAGCTTTTCAATGTTATTATTTTCTGTAAACAATGCCTGTTTAGAGTTAATTTTCCTTTTGAATTTCACTCTTTCCTTTGGTTCACTTTTCTGCCACATGAAATTCTTTAGTATTTCCTTCATGAGAGTTTTTGTGACAAAAAACAAAGAACTCAACCTTCTTGACTTCATCTTTGTTGTTGAGTAATAATTCTATGTCTCTAGACATAGAATTGTAAGTTGTCGCTTACTTCCTCTTGGTATTTGGGTATTTCATTTTACTGACTTCTAGTTTCTGTTGTTGCTGTTGAGAAGTTTGCTGTGTTTCTAATGATGTTTCCTAAAAAAGAAATTTTCTCTGTGGTTATTTTCAGATGTTCTTGGCTTCATGGTTCTCCAGTTTCATTATAGTGGAATTAAGATTTGGACTTATTTATTCAGTTCGTGGCTCATATTCTTTCTGATCTCATGATCTTTACCTTTTTATGACTTTAACAAATTCTCGGTCTTTTTCTCTTTTAATATTTTTTCTTCTTCAGCCTATTTTCTTCTTCTACAACTCTTATTCTTTCTCATTCTGTCTTCACAGCTTTAGTTACTCTCTCATGTGTTACATTTCTGTCATACATTCTGAATTTGAGTTAGATCTCTTCCAGTTCACTACTTTTTTCTTTAGCCATGTCTGATTCATTAAGATTGATGACTATAATTATTAGAAGTTTTATTTCTTTTTCAAAATCTAATTTCTTGTTGCATGGTATCTTACTCATTTATTGTTTTTAATTCCTTATATAATGCCTCTAATTATTTTGAACATACTTAGTCTTTATGCAATGTATTTATCACCTAAAGTTCTTGGGATATGATTTTGATGTGTTTCTACCTGTTGATTCTCATGGGGGATTGCTTCCTAATATGTTTCACAATTTTGTAAGGTGAGCTCATTGTTAGCAGAGCTTCATCTAAAGGGATTTTGTATGATCCGGGTTCAGGGTATGACTTACTAGAGAGTTTTTTAATGCACTATTGTTTAGCATCAGGATCTAGAATCACATGTTAATGTGATTATCACATGTTAATGTTACTATCCCATCTCAGATATTCCTGAACTATATATATAGCATAAATTCAAACCCCAAACCCAAGTGTGGCAGTAGGCTCTAGGCTCAGAATTGTCAATCAACCATTGAAAGACGTTTTTTTGTATCTATAACCCTGATTAAGACAAATTTCCTTTTTGTCTCTCTGTGCTGATGGCTTTCTTGGCTACGTTTGGCTTATCATGGAGACTACAAAATACAGGTCTTGGCATTCATAACTATGTCCCCTTCCAACTCAGGTTCTCAAGATAACTCATAATTTCTGTCCTTCCAGACTAAATGTCACCCTGGGTCAAGAATGCATGTCCAGTGCAATTATCAGCACACAGGGACAGAATCTCATACCATTTAATAAGCTCCTTTTTGCCCTATGGAGAAAGATAGCAAGAAGGCCTAGAGGAAGGGAAGAAATTATCATAGGACATAATCAGTATCTCTGCAATCAGCAACTTTTCTCTTTTATTTCTCTTATGTAGAGCTTTGCCCTCAGTGATTGTTTATCTCCCACTATGGACACAGAATTATTAAAGGTAAGAGTCAGCTAGCTTAATCAGGGAGGAGGCTGATGGTGTCTCACAGGAAGGATCAAGGTGAAAATATTTCTGTAGAGTGGTGGAATTTATTTTCAACTCTGATCATATTTGGAAATTAATCTCCCATATAACACCTAGCCCAGTGACTTACTTAGTAAATGCTAAACATTTGTTGGAAAAAAATATCCAACATTTCCTGCATCCTACAGTAGGGGAGAAGACAGTACCCAGAGGCAGCAGGCAGAAATTGTTCAAAGGGAAAGAAGGCAAGGCTGCAAGACCATCCCAAAGGAACAAACTTTCCCAAAGAAATAAGAAACTTAAGGCAGGGAGCGAAGAGTGCTGGGGAAAGTACTCTTTTGAAAGTCATCATAAAGGTTTTGAGATTGGAGTGGACTTTCAGTTAGCATATATGGCCATATTGGAAACATTCTTCAGTTAATAAACATACTGAGTCCTATCACAAGTGAAGACATTTTCCACAGACTTTCAGCTAGGGGGCATCTGTGAACTTGGGCTGCACTGGTAAAGCATACTCCAGGGGTACACATGAATGCCCATGTTAATTTTGTATTAAACTATATGAAGTTCATGTAGTGTAGATTCTTTACTAATTTGTTCTTTTTGTTTGTAAGACCTAAGTTAAAGGCTATCTCCAAATGCATTAATAAATTGTTTGGATTAGCAGCAAAATGAAGTCAAAATTTGGGAGCCAATGAAGCAATTCCGCTTGCAAAATGTGGTCTTCTCTGGGATGTCTTTATTTCAGAGTCAGCCTTTAGAGTCTTCAAATTTTCTTTTTTAAAAGCCTTAGAAATTGCCACCTAATTTAAAGATAGAAGCCAGCAAATCTGATTTGGAACTGGGTTTGCACATTAAGTACACTCCGCTTCTCCTCAAGATGTACAGTTGTGAATGTTGGTTTGGTAAAGGGAAGTGAGAGCCTACTCTCCAAGCTGACTTTTGGCCCCACAGGACTTGGAACCCAAATAGAGGACTCCGCCTGTAAAAACTCTGGAGAAAGAAATCCACGTCAGGAAAAAGATGACTACAAGGTCAACCTGATATTCAGGAAGACTGTGTCAGGCAAAGTTTCAGGTTGTTTGTGCTCTTCAAGCCATCTGTCCCCAGGGTTAGGATAGCCACTAGGATAGACACTGGGAATGCTGCCCCTGCACATTCTGAGGGGCACAGCTCACTACAGGGGGTTTCCTTAATGAGGTCAATAGAACCCAACTATGTCACAGGCCCTGAAACATCTAATGCCAAGAATGACCTTCACAGTGAACCTTGGGTCACATTCCCAGCGGTAAAATCTCCTGCAGTTGTTCTCAGACAAAAATCAAATTACTGTGGAACATATGTGTGAGACCTCCCTTCCCACGATGAGATAAAGAAGGGCAGCTCACCACCACTCCAAACACCGCCCACCAGCTTACAGGTGGTGTTATTCAAGCACAAGAATGTGTGGCATGTGTCAAGTGTGTGTGTCAAATGTGTGTCAGATTAAGTAGGCGCCCTCTTTAAACTGTTAAATCTCTTCATAAGAGATGGCCAAAGACAGGCCACTGGTGGGAACCCAGCAACACAACAACTGAAGTCACTTGTGTCTTTGCAGAACTTGTGTCTTTGTAGAAACAATGACCCTGCAAGGCACAAAGGGGTGGCAGAGCCCAGCACCTGTTAACGTACATTGTACTTTCCTTTTCCTAGGTAATTCTGGAAATGCTACTGGGGGGCCCATTTTCCCTCTTCCACCACTACAGAAATGATTGAAGATGTGGGATAAACATACAGAGTTCAAAATCTGTATTAATAAACAGGTACAAAGTACTGAACTGAACATCTGGCTGGAAAATGCCATTCCATTCCCTTCCTCCCTTAAGCTTCCTGTGTGGGCACCACCAATAATCAGGACACACGCTGGCCATGGCGCTGACTAGATCTCAGCCCAGAGTGTTACGGGAACCCAGGCAGTGCTCTGTGTCTTATCTGTCTGTCCGCAGTTTCTCCGTGGTGATTGTCAGAATGAGGTGCAGTAGTGCACACAAAGCAGCAGTCCCAGCCATACAAGCCCCTCCCCCCCAGTGAGCGCGAGATAACGCCGCCTGTGGCGCTGGCGCTCTTGCTTGTCCAGCTCGTTTCCTTTTTCTCTGACACCAGCACCTCAGCTGAGGTTCTGGGGAACCTCTCTTCTGTCGCTTAGGGTTTGGGTCCCCTCCTCTGGCTAATAGCTGGGAATGGGGACACGACGCAAGCTAGGTCATTCTCAGAATTGCCCTTCTGCAAATATGCATCTTGGGCAGGAGTAGCATTAGGACAGAAAAGGGGAATTAATTAAACCTGGAATCCGGGCCCTAAAAAGCCTACAGTATCTGTCTGTGCTTTTTGCCATGTCCCCATAGCTGCCCTGCCTCTTGCCCTTTCCTTGGGGTCTGGGAGCTGCTCCTCACTCCGACAATATGTTCCTTACCAGCTTCTTAGAACCAGAATGGTTTCTGCGCCTTTAACACAGTCTCTCAGTATCCCTTCCCTCAGAGATGGCGAGAGCCCTCCTGAGGTCGCAGGGACTCTGGACTCGTGCGGAAGCCAGGCGCCCACCCGGCAGCCCGTGACTCCTCCGCCGCACTCTCCCCCCCCCATTGGCTTCTTGCCAACCACCACTGGCCCTTCTCTTGCCCACTGGCCCCCGCATCACTCTCCTGTGATCTACGTCATCTAAGCTCAAAACTCATCATCTATTTCAGCTCTCGTGTTTCTCTTCATTCTTCTGGTACTGGGTTATTTTCATCAATTTTTCATTTGAAAATAAATCCTGGTGTCACATTCACCGCAACGTCTCTAAGGTTCATTCCTCTACCCGATTCCCCTGCCAACATGCTCATTCCAGGGAGGGCCCTTCCCACTTGAATGCTGGCAGCTCCCTGCCTTCTTGGCTTCTTCTCCTGCCACCTTCGTCTCTCCCAGGGAGAAAGTGAGGTTTGGACTCGGGTGGGTTGAAAGCCCATCCATGCATGCCATGCATAACATTCCCTTCCTCGCCGCTGACGCGTTCCTAGATGAAAAGCCTTTGAAAACGTCTCTTTTGGGGCCCATTTTGCACCATTTTGTGAACTGAGAAGCACTGGCCATGTTCTGCCTGCTCGAGAGTAAGCAGTGATAAGCGATGAGGGATAAACTCAACTCCTCTTCTGCTCCAGGGGCCGCTTACACAGCCGAGCCCAGTGAATGCCACATCCACACACAGCCCTGGGGCCAAGCGTGTGACCAAGGTGCATAGGATCTATTCCCCTCCAGTGTGGCTCACATGCCTGAGCCTCATCAGAGACGCTCCTCAGCCTGGAATCATACTCACACCTCGGGAAGCAGTTCCATATTAGAATTTAGGGTATCTCTTACATCTGGGAAACACATTCTCTGGGCTGTCCTCAAGAGGCCCATAAACCTGTGATTAACTTAACCAGCCTTCCAAGATCCCCAAGGCCCTGTACAGATCCAGTTGAGAGAGCAGCTCTCTGGCAATCAAACAGTTTGAGTTTTTAGGCAGAAATCAAGGCACACCAGATTCAGATAATTTAGCATATCACAATAAACCATGTACTAGGATGGATTGCGCCTGACAAATTACAATGAAAGTTGGCTCTGCTGGTTGCTATCTGTATAACCTAACATGTTATCCGGCTGATACTGAACATTTTAAAAAGTTTTTCTGATGTAAAGTATTGCAATTACTACTTGAAATTTCTTTGCCATTTTAAGTTAAATTAATAATGTGCCTTTTTGTGGTATTTAGAAGTAACATGCTATACAACAGAATACCTGTATTTGTGGAATGCGTGCTTATGTTCCAGCTGGGAGGTTATTTTTATAAATGCAGGCTGAAGAACCTGTCTTTCAATGAATGCTCTTAAATGTAAAATTCATTTTCAAGTCAAGCCAACCACTACTATCAAGAAAGATGAGAATGTGGGCAAAATTCAACTAATAATTTCATGGTCATGTTGCTTAAGGTGAGTGGTCTCCATGAGCTCTTAACCTGAGGCCCTCACCTCAGAACTACAGCTGGTTCTTCTTATCTTTGTCCCCAGAGAGCTCCAGTGCCCTAGAAAGTGATCTGAAAGCCAAATCTGGTTCCCAGGGTTTTCGTTCCTCCTTGCTTTGAAGTCCATTAATCTTCACGTTGATTTTCCCTCCACTCTCTTGAAAAAAATGTACGCATCCCCAGGTGGAAAGCCAGGGGCTGACACCTGGGGCAGAGAGCACACGGAGCACAGCGGGAGGGGAGCACGCTCCTCCCAGTGTGGGGAGCCACCACAGACCATGGCCTGTAGCTCTGGAAGGGTGAGTCAGGTCCTCTGAATCCTACGGCGATGAACCCACAGCCTCTGTCGCCCCATCCCTCTCTGCGTGTACATATGCGAACAAGCATGGAGCCTCCTGGCGGCAGACAGGGCCAGCTAAATGTTCTTTTGTCCTTAACACACTGTGCAAGTTGCTGCTCTGAGGAATCAAGCGTTGTTCATACGCTTCTTCTAAACCCACTTAAATCAACAATTCTTTTTCCAGCAAAGATAAATTGAATAATGCACATCTATATTAAACTACATACTGAAAGTTTTTGAAGTGCTTCAGAAAAGATTAAAGTGTCATTTATATTCATTTTTATAGATAATGAACAAATATGTTTATAACTAAACATAAATGCAGGCTTTGATCTATTCATCCAAATAGTCCACCCACATAAAAATAGCCAATAAATGTAATGGCCAGGGAATTCAGACACATGCTGCCATGTGCTTCTACCAGGTCTATGAAAAGTAACTTGGGTTGCCAGTCTGCTGTGGTCTCAGTGTTTGCTCACACCTCATTCGTGTATTGAAACTGACCACCAAAGTGGCAGGCTTTGAAGGTGGCCTTTGCTTGCTGAGGAGTCAGGAGGGCTCTGCCTTCAGGCACAAGAGCGGCTCCGTAATGAGAGCCCCAGACAGCTGTGCTGCACTGCAGCCATCTGAGGGCATACAACTGGCACGGTCTCTGAGGATGGCAACTCTGCCATCCTTCATCTGGGAGCCTCTAGAAATAGATGAAGAACAAGAGGCCTGTTATTTATAAATCTCCCAGCCTAAAGTATTTTATTATAGCAACTGAGTGAATCAAGATGTATCTGAGTGAATCAAGATAGAGTCTTACATATCTGCCAGGGGCGTAAAGCTTGATTATTTGAACGCACACAACACTCCGCTCAGCCACTGAAGCCTCAGAATCCTGTGAGTCTTCCCTCTCCTTTACCCTGTGTGCCAGCTTCTAAGTCTGTGTCACAATCCCGTAAGCCTCAACTCTGTTTTAGGCCTTTTTGATTCTTTCTCAGATGACAGCAATAGCATGTGAGAGTCTCCCAGCATGGGCAGAGCTGACAGATACAGAGCACTTTCTCTACCGTCCCTCACTCCTTTGACTGTAACAAACCATGCTAATGGGCCCTAGGGCTCCCTCCCCCTCCATCTAGACATGGGCACGCGGCTCCTTTCAGCACAGCCTTCCAAGATCATTAGCAATTTATCAGAATTCCCCTTGAAACAAAGTCTGCTCAGCATCTCTGATCTAGGTCCTTTAAAATAAAGTTTTACAACCAGGAGTAAATATTAAAATCACAGATGCCTGGAGAGTATCTAAGATCTAAATCAGAAGTTTTGTAGGCATGGAACACGGACATTTTAATGCATTATTTTTATGTGCATTCTTCATTGAAGATTAAATAAAACTAACCCAAAATAGATAATTTTGCACCCTACATATCACCTCTCTTTTCTCCTTTTGCCAACTGCGGTTGCCTTATAACCAACCATCAGTCCACAGCTAAAAATTTTGAACCTTCTTGATCCAGTCCCTGGGCATCAGGGACTATTTGGGCATCAGCTACTTTATCAGTCCCAGTTCCCCAAGAAGCATGTGACAAAACGGGGCTAGCTTGATACAGCACTTCTCTAGGACGAGTGCCTAGAAAGAAGATGTGGAAGGGGCCAGGAGAGACTGGGGAAGATGCCAGGCTGAGATACAGGGCTAAGCCCACGCACAGGAGGAAGAGGAAGGTTGGGTAGAAAGAACTCAGACTGCAGTGTAGGACCGAGGGAAAGTCAGTCTGGCTTTCGGGAATCCTGCAGCCAAAGTCACCCAGCTCTCCCGACATGCCAAGTCACTGGCTGGGAGCAGCCTTGGGAAGCACGGCTAAACACAGACACAGCAACTTCAGAGTGTGGGGGCTGAGGTCTCCCTGCACTTAGAAGTCTAAGACGTGGTGCACTGTCAGAGTCACCCAGGTCGCTAACAATGTCTAGGCCAGCCTGATTGTACAAATAAGAATACAGGACAGCAAGTTACATTTGGATTTAAGATATCCACAAATACTTTGTAGTATAACTGTGTCCCAATATGGATGCCCTGTACCTTATCTGGCAACTCTGTCCTTCCCTCTTTTGTGTTAGGCTTTCTGGGTGACAACCCTTTGTCTTTTCAGCTGTATCTGCTACTTGGCTTCTAGTTCTTTAGTATCCCATTGCTGGATACAAATCAGCTTCCTCTCCTAGCTGGCTTCTCTCATACCCAGCCATTCGTCCGCCCCACTCTTCTGCATCAGTCTTCTGGAAGCTGTTTGTGTCATGCCACCCAACAACCATTCGAGACACTCCTATGGCTTTCAGAATGAACCTCAAGGTCTGGCCTTCGGTCCTACCTTTGCAACCCACATCCCACTGACTTCATAGTCCCCGGGCTCCTATCAGACCAAAGTCCATTCTTATCTGTAGTCACAGGCGTCCTGCCTCTACTTGTGCCGGACTGCCCTTCCCAGAATGGCTTTCCTCCGGCTACCAAATTTGACCTGTGCTTCTGTGCTATCTCAAATTTGCCGCTTTCTTCTTAAAGCGACAGGCTAATTCTACCATCTCCTTGCCCAGAATCCCTCACACTTGGTGACACCGAAAGAAACTGAAATACTGTAGAAAGACATAACTTGATAACCCCTGAAAACCATGCTTTCTGTACAGAGTGGACTTCAGCCAACAGCATTCTCCAGTTCTATGTGTGGCATTAATATCAATAGCTCTTATACAACCAGCAGGGTAAGTTTTGCTTTTAGCCCCAGTGCAGATGTTTAATTAATCAGAGATGCTGTCCTTGTGTGCCCTTGACTGAGTTTCCCTGATGATTACCCACTGGAAAACTCAGCCCTTTCATGCAAACAATGTCCTGATTAATGTTTTGTGCTGTGCACCAGGTTTGGGGAGTAGGACCTTCATTAGTGAGTCAGCCTTACTGCAGTGCTTGGTCCTGAAAACTCAAACCTGATTTCATAGACAATGGCTTCCCATTTTCTTCTATGTCAAACATTCCCTTAAATCCTTTTCTTGCCTCCCAACTTTGCTTTTGGGGAGGGAAGTTCACATCGAGTGAATATAAAGCATTAAATTATTCTGATTTCAGCATGGTTCTGAGACTGCCTTGATTGTGAAAATGCCCTCCATTGGGCCCCTGTGCAGCCCTGAGCTTGGGTGTGCCTGCCTTTTGCTGATGGGCGCAGGTATTCCTTTGGTCAGTCTCTCTCCCTGACTGAAAAGGGAGGAGAGGAGCATGAGTTGATGAAATGAAAACCTTTAAATAAAATATCATTCACACAAAGGAAAAGAATTTTCCTCTGGGTCATTATCAGTGGAAGCCCAGTGAAAAGATAAGAAGCACAAGATTCCTGATTAATTAAACATTTGTGCTCATTGTATGCAATTATTCTGGGGGAAAATCAACTCTGGGACATCTGTTTACTCAACCTTGGGCTGAAGAACCCACAAAACTACCTCTGCCCTGCATCTCCTGGCACAGCGTCAAGGCACAGCACTGATAGCTCATAAAACCAAGAAGCAGGCCCACGAATTTTCTAGGTTGGAAACAGATGACCATGCTACATGAACAATAAATTGTGGCAGGAGCATAAACTCACAGAGGGTTATTTGGGAAATGTGAAGTGACAATATATTAATATAATACATATTTACCGATATACATAATCATTTATGCTAGGGCAATTAAATACAGATGATAAACATTTTCAAGAACATAATTATTATTGCTTTTGACCCAACGAAACCACATTTTTAGTTTTTTTTTCTTTTCAACCAGTTATATCTCCTTTCAATGATTTTCTGAATCCCGCTGATCTCTGAACAGCCATCCCTCTCCTAGCTTCTTCCCCTAGAAGCTGGGGCCAGGGAACACTCCTGCCCAGTTTGTGAAAGCCCAGGAATGGGCAGAAGTGGACTCTTTCACCTTTGTCAGTGGACAAGCAAGACCCACAAGCTGTGTATTGAGGCAGATCGAAGCACACGGGTAGGTTAAAGGAAAGGGGAAAGCAAGGCTCAGGAGTCACACAGGAGAGGCACTGGGCAGCAGAAGAGTGGGTGCCTGGAATCCCAAGGACTGAAGCAGCTTCCTGTGACCCTCGCAGCCGGGTCTTGCAGACCCCAGAGAGGGGTGGTCTGGACTCCCAGCTAACGGTGCACTGTTTGTGGAACCACTCATGACTGGTCTGCCACTCTGTCTACCCAACACCACAGACATCTCCAGTGGGACCAAGTTTAGGTGTTTCAGATCTACCAAGCAGGGGACTCAAAATATTTAGGCACCCTGGGAGGGGAGAGATGGATTACTTCACCCACCTTTCTGGCACACAGCTTCTGCAAGAAAACATGGAGCCTGGCCTGGTGTCTGTGCAAATCCTGAGCTTCCCTCACCACACAGAGAAACCTGGCTGCCTGAGCTACGGGGTAGACTCTAGCCATAGGGTAACTAACCCTCCTTTGTCTGGCACCATTCTGGCTTTTAAAATAACTGCATGGTAAAATTCATATCACATAAAGTTAGCCCTTTTAACAAATACAACTCAGTGGTTTTTAGTATGTTGAAAATGTTGTGAAATCATCCACATCATGCTCCAGAACATTTTCCAAACCCCTGATAGGGACCCCAGACTCATTAGCAGCCACTTCCTGCTTCTTCTTTCCCCAGATGCCAGCAACCAACAATCTGTTTTATGTATCAGTGAATGTTTCCGATACTGGATGTTTCATATAAACAGAACATACGGTAAATGCTCTTTTGGGTCTGGCTTCTTCATTTAGCACAATGTCTTCAAAGTTCATCTGTGCTGGAGCAGGTGCCATTCCTTCCCATGGCTGGTTATTTTTCCATTGTGTTGGATAACACATTTTGTTTATCTGTTCATCAGTTTTTGTACATTTGTATTTCTTCCACTTGTTTGGCCATTGCTAATAGCAATACTATGAACATTCCTGTTTGCATTTTTATGTAGACATATATTTCATGTTCTTTTAGGTATAGCCCTAGAAGTAGAATTGATGGGTCTCATAGTAACTCTATGCTTAAACTGTGGAGGAACTGTCAAGTTGTTCTCCAAAGTATCTGCACCATTTTACCTTCTCCCTAGAAATATAGAAACGGAAAATTCATGGTTATGAAACTGAAAATTCCACGTTCTGAGAACTGCTTGAGTCCCAGATAGCGGGGACAGTAGACCTTCATAGTAGCAGGTTCTCAGTGAGCTCAAAGCAGTGTAGAGGGATAAAAATCAGTCAGGAAGCATCAGGTACATGGTTGTGTCAGGATGCCAGCCTTGCATGCCATGCAGCCCCAGCACAGGCTGCTCCATCCCACAGTTTCACCCCAGATCTTCCTATGCCATTGATGTGCTTGTTGGTTTTGTTGCATCAGTACTTACCACAGTGCAGTGTCATCAAAGGTCTTGTTAAAATCAAGATTTCATTCAGTAGGTCTGAGGTGAAGTGCAAGAGTCTACATTTCTGTGAGATCTCTGGTGGTGCCAACAAGCTGGTCAATGGTCCGTAATTTCCAAAGTGAACTGGGAATTATGCATCCAGCCTTAGAAAATACAGCAGCAAAGATGTGACCCTAGTACTACCTTACCCTCTTTTTCTGGCCATAATTCATAAGAAGAGTGTGGACAGGGAAACATTATAATGAAAAGCTTTGAAAAGCATCTTTTAAAACCAGGATGCCTACCCAGGAGTTAAATGAAAAAGAAAACTGCCCTCCTACTTCTCCCCTCAAACAAACAAAATGAAACAAAAGAAAGACAACAAGAGGTAGCTTGGAATTCCATGGAGGTAAAAGATCTTTTAAGAGAATGTACATTCAAAGATGGAGGGAATAGAGGTTAACATTTTCATGGGGGTGTGTGTGGAATTTCATATCCCAAAGGGCACCACAGACAAAATGTTGGCTAAGCTAGCCAAGAATATCTCTGAGTGGCTCTAAATCTCAGGTGCCATGTATGCAGGTCTTTCCTCTGCTCACATGCTCTCCCTTATTGCTTTTGTGTGACATCCAAGATCCATATCCACAACTTCCTCTGCTCAGACGACTTCCTGTGGTCACACGGCTTTCCCATGCCTAGAATGGGATCACCTCTTGGTATTATAGTTTCCAAGACATAGTAAACTTCTTGGGGTGCTGGCACATTGCAGAACGTAAAATCCAATCCATCACAGAAAGCCCACAGGCCCTTTTCCAGACCTTCTCTCCTAACTCTGTCTGAACCATTCTTGCTTCTAAGTCTCAGAGTGTGCTTTTGGAGGGTCTTCTGTGCCTCGGACAGCCATAACAACGAATGACTTTACTCCATGTGACATAGATGCTTTGACACAGACTGGCCCTAACCTGTGGAAGTAGACAGAAAAGAGAGTTTGGCACCTTCCAGATCAGAATTGTCTCCCTTTAGATAGGTGCTGTAAATTTGTTAGGATGGGCCTGGGCAGGTCTGAGATAAGACAGGATTAAGGCATTATATTAGTTTCCTACTGCTGCTATAACAAATTATCACAGGTTTACTGTCAAAAAAATAATACAAATTTATTATCTTACTGTTCTGAATATCAGCAGTCCAAAACAAGTCCTATCAAGCTAAAACCAAGGCACAGAGAAGCTTCATTCATTCCTCCTGCAGGATCAGGGGAAGGCTGCTTCCTCCAGCTTTTAGAGTCACCTACAGCACTTGGTTCATGGCCCCACAGCACATCACTCCAAACTCCTTTTCCCTCATCACATCTCCTTTGGCTATTTTTGACCCTCATATCTACCCCTTATTAAGACTGGACTCGTACAGATAACCCAGGTCAGTCTCCACACCCCAGACTCTTCAATATAGCCATACTGGTAAAGTCCCATTTGCCATAGAAGATAGTATTCTCATGGGTCCGGGGACAGAGATGTGGACCTCTGTGGGGATCACTGTTACATCTATCACAGACACATTTGAACAACAGAAAACCTCACTGAACAGTGACAAGGTGACTTTCTTATCGATCATTAGACAATCCCTTACTGGTGTATCAGAGCGGGAACTCCCCAACACGTTGAATGAGTGGTTAGCAATGCCCAATGAACCTCATAAATTCATGAACAGCTTTCTTTACTTTGGAGGTTTCTCAGTTGAAGGAAACTTGACTCCTTGTGGGAATTCAGACAGACATCTAGGGTAGACCAAACACAGTCCATCTCTCAGCTCACAAACTTGTTTCTTTGAGCAGGGGCAGAAGATGTGCTAGTCCAAGTCCTGGGGAATAAATTAGGTTAGGGATTCTTTTTCTTTTAGTTTATTCACACACGTGTATAGTACACAATGTTCATGTCCCCTGTGGGAAGTTAGTACATGTGCATAACACACCTTAATTCCTGTTTAATCCCCTTTCCTTTCGCTCTCCCCACCCACCCCTTGATCCTCCTCCTTTCTTTATACATGTCTGCAGGACATAATGTTTATATCCCAACTCCACACAAGGGTAGGGACTTTCAAGTCAGGTATCAAGGTCATTATTTCTCAGGTGGTTGATTATTTTGTCATACTAAACATAGTTCATGGTGAAATTTAAGAAACATATAGTTAAGGTCCAACCTAACTAAATCTGAGTCAAAGTGGCTTTTTATTCAAGGACCAGTCAATGTCTTTAATATGCTACTAATCAGTTCAAATTGCTGAAGGGAGAAAATAGAATACATCAGACCCTTTAGTAACAGGGTTATTACTTATATCTTCCAGAAACTGGAATCAGGATATAGACTATTTTGATGTCTAGGGTTTGATCAAGGTGCTGGTAATTCAATCTATGGGAAATTGTTTACTGTTTTCCATTCTCTTAGATATGAATGAGATATTCCACATCTCACCCTAGATGGGCAAGAGGCCTTTTCCAGCCCTCAGATCACTCACAGTCACCCAACACATGGTTACCTCTCCACAGACGCTAACATGACATTGCCTTCCTGTTTGACAGGGAAAGAAGACATCAGCTATAAAAAGGTCTTCAAAGCCCTTTAATATCCCCTGAGACTTTCATGGAACTGGGCCAGGAAATTCAATCACAATCCAGGTGAACAACATTTTCCTTTATCCACGTCAGTGCATATATGGGGTTCCATGTGTGCTCAGGTGCTCACTGCTGAAGTGCTCACATCTTGGTGTTTTAGCACAAAAAGTGCGTTTCTCACTCATTCTACAAGTTCATGACCCATCAGGAAAGGACCTAGGAGCTGTCCTCCTTAGGAGTTCAGGCTAACAGATCCTGCACCGCCTCAAACACAGTTGGTGATATGGTATCGGGGTAAATCTCGCCATGGGTCTCAAAAACCATGCTCATCTTATTGCATCATTAGTATTTTTCATAGTAGCTTCATTCAGTTCGATTCATTTCACTGAAAACCAACCCTGGGTTGAGCACTTTAGAGGTATTAGCTAATTTTACTCCCAACAAACAAACTTATGAGATATTTACTTCTCCAATTTCTCAAGTAAGAGACCAGAGTCGGAGAGAGATTAAGTGATTTCTTGTGAGACTATGGCAGCCTGCAGCCGTGAATCCTTGGCCAGCCAGCTCGCAAATCTCTGCTTTCACTAACTCGCCTCTCTTGGCTGAGAACCATTTCTGATGACTTGAATTTACATGAAGAAATTTAGGAAATATGATTATTAAATTATAATAATATATTTACAGGACCATATTATTGAAAGAAGAAGTTAATTAAAAATTATAGTACAGCAAAAAGCACATAACAAAGAGTGCAATGTTTGCATTCATCTTTGTTAGTCACTTGTGGGTGAAATTGCTAGAATATTTTCCAACTTGTGAGAGGAACTTCATTTGTTCAGTAATTATTTATTTTCTTTTTCACCTAAAACATCGCTTGACATGCCTCTGAATAATTAATTTACATTTTAAAAGAGAATTTTCAGTGCCAGAGTCCACTGATAACTTCTCTGCTTCCCAAAAAGACTAATCAGTGACATCAAGCTTTCCATCTGATGTCCTTGAATTCATGCTCAGAACCAACAGGATGAATTCACACACTTGTAATGCTTAATGACTTGATTTATTCAGCTACTGCTTGTGGAAATATTTGCATTCACAGACTATTTAGATGTTTCACTGAGTAATGAGAGCCAACACTTAAAGTACAGACCGTTTTGGAAAATCTGGAATGCATGGTAATTGTAGATTATAGCTTTCCAAAATTACCCTTAGTGCCAAAAGGGAGGGTGGAGTACTGAGAACTTAGCTCTCAGTGCTGGAGCACTTGCCTGGTATGCATGGGCCCCTCGGGTTCTGTCCTCGTCACAAAAGGGAAGAGTGAGAGTCCTCTACCCGTGTCTGTTTCTACCTCCTGCATCCCCCCACCATTCCCTAAACCCAGATTCCTATTGTAGCTCAACACTTCCTAATGCTAATGAAAAAATAAGAAAAAAAAATCATTGCTGAAAACATCCAAAGTCTGGCAAACTTCTTTCTAACAGAATTTGAATTCCTTTCCATAAGGAAATAAAGCTTTCCCTGGAATAGTCCCTCATCTGTCCATCTACAGAGATCACTTGATCTATTTTCACTGGGCATCTAATAAGAACCACCAAATTCTCTAGATTTGCTTCCCTCCTAGTGATGAACTAAGAAGACTGGGTTCTCTTAGTCTGTCGGCATTTGAAGGATACTAGCCCCTGTAAGGCATATGGTATAATTCCATTAAAGAAAAGACCACGAAAGTCATGGGTTTAAAGTCAACCACTAAAGCAAAGGCTTTGGAGAGGGGCTTTGAAAAGAAAGCATAAGTGTTTCGCCTTTGCATCATCTTTGTTCCCATTTTCTTAAATTAATCCACCACTTCTTTAGTCAGTCTTCCAAATGGCCCTCTAAGTAAGTCTTCTTAAGTGTCCACAGGCAAAACTCATTCAGTCTTGGACACTAATTTTGAATGACAAAACAGCATGACTAGCAAGGGATTTCTTTGGAGAGAAATATTGGTGGGTCTCATCCCTTCTGAGTTCATGCCATCATTAAATAAATGTCATGCAGAGGTTTCTGGGGTCCCGATGGGCCTCTGTAGTTCTGGGTATCAGAATGTTTTCTAAAAAGCACTCAAAGAAAGAGCAGAATCAACCATACAGAGAACTGAGGGAACCAACAAAGTCTTGCGTTGGTGTACAACTCCACAAAGCGTCATTTGTATTATAACTCATGTGAGCAGTGGATCCCTGGAATTATGCAACAGTATGGTAAAAGATTCTTTGATTTATTGCTAATTATGCTCCAATGAACATAATTCATGCAATGAAGAAACAAGTTGCTTAAGAAGTAAGTGAATAAATGAGGCTTAGGTATTATCAGCAAAGAGAAAGAATATTTTAATGTTTCTGCTACTGTGTCCATCTAATGGCGACATGTTGGTATGTGTACAAAAGAAAACCACCTTAGACCTTTGGATCCCCTGTGAATGAAAGCCAGTGGAGTCATCTCCCTCTCTTTTCCACTGTTTCCCAGTCTCCGGTTTGCTAAAGATACTGCTGTCAACTTCTGGGAAACAATGACATCCTTTCTCATCAAAATTAGCTTGTTTTACAAGTTATCCCAGAAAGGATTGAAAACTGTTGATTCATTTGCAAGGCACAGTACAACAGGCTAACGAATGTAGGAACGATGTGGTGGTGGGTAAGGGAGATTAACATCTCACATCCACTCCACCCGCCTTCTTGGGAATCTTCCTAAACTGTAGAAGCTGAAAGTTTTGAAGCTATGTTTACCGGACTCCCTTGCAGCAGAGTTCTAGATGTTATTTAAACTGGAAGGTGGAAGTGAGATAAGACCAAGTGTGGCGGGCTTTCTGGTTCTCCTGGGGTGGCTTTCCAAGTTTGGTGGCTTCATAGAGCCAGAGAAGTTCTTTCTGTGACTCTGTTCTGCAGTACAGCTCCCAAAATGTTATCTCAAAACTCAACTTTGGCCTTCTTCTGCAAAGCATGCAATGAGACAAGTCTCCATAAACTACATCAGGTAAATTCTGTTCTCAGTTATGAAACCTGACTTATTCCAAGTTCACCCAATCTCAGTTACTATCAAAGAAATGAAATTTGCATCAGACACTAGCCAACGACTTTAATGGTACCAAATAGTACTGGTGCAGTGTATTCAACACTGTAGTTTGAAAAATAAGTGTATGCTGTATGGAAAGCAATTAGGTAATTAGAAACAAGAAGCTTCAAACATTTATTTCATTTCACCAAGGAATTCTTCATCTTAGAATGCTAATTTTGAAATATTTTTAAAAGTTTTATAGACTATGAAGCCCACTGATGTATTACTTATAGTAGTTAAAAATAGAAACAAACTAAGACTACAATTATAGGGCATGTTCAATAACTATGTGTAAATGATATAAAATATGGTGTGACTTGGCCATAGTAGCACTGAAATGTCTACATTATCTACTAAGTGTTAAAACTGAAAAGGTAAATTTTTGTGCAATGTGACGAAAACTGACTAACCACGTGGTAGGGCCCCTCCCAAAGCGTCAGGGTGGGAACTTTGCAAGGGAGCGGTATCAGCCTCTGTGTGCGCATGAGTAGTTCTGATGTAACTAAGGGACATAAATCATATCCAACCAGACTGCAGAAGGGTAATTTATACCCAACCAGACTGCA
This sequence comes from Dinomys branickii, assembly GCA_004027595.1. NCBI lineage: Eukaryota > Metazoa > Chordata > Mammalia > Rodentia > Dinomyidae > Dinomys > Dinomys branickii. Next base: position 96,656 of record PVLD010001013.1, on the reverse strand, counting down.
GCATGCTAGTGAATGCCCATATATGGGAGACAAAGACACAAAACTTGTACAAAGGGTGCAGCTATGCCATGTTTGGCCCTCAGCCTTTGGGTATGAATCTGTTCGGTCAGCGCCGGCAGAAAAAAAGCTGCTTCCTGGGAAAAAGGTGTTGGTGACCCACCTCTCTACAGGAAAATCCTGTAGCAATAAAACATGCAACATTCGTAGAAATATAAAACTATTTTTCAAAATTTAAAATATCACTGGTAGTGAAAACCTTTTTCATTCTGCTTACTTTTTCTTTAATTAAAACATCTTCAGTAGAAAACCTAACATTTTAAAAGAAAAAATTACCCTTAACCCACCAGCATAAAAACCTCTGTGGTTAAGTCTCCTCAGCTCAAACTCATCATCTGCCCTCCCTGTCATCCAGTACTTCTGGAGCAGACTCTGAAGTCACAGGACCTAGCACCTTGCACTGATTCTTACCATCTGACTGGAAAACTGCTAGGTGCATAGAAAGGTGTTCTTGCATGATGGCCGCACACACATAATATATCACTTTGGGTTTCCAGGCAGCACAGGAAGCATACTATAAACCCTAATTTTTACCCCTAGATGGCTCAGTAATTTGCTAAATTTCCTTGTAATTGCTTCTAATTATTCATTACATTAGAATAGAAGGTGGTGGCTATAAATTTTCAGTGAAAACAGAATTTAAATACAATGCATCCAAAATGTCTCGGCAGACCCAAGTGGCAACCTGTTTCCTTCCGTATTAGGGAAATGCAGCAGATGCCAGCAGCACATGCTGCCTCTTAATGTGACAGAGGAGAGACAGCCGCGCCAGCAACAGTAAGCGCTTGGCGCTAGCTTCGCGAGGAGTCCGCAGAAGTAGCTTGCCAGCCTCATCCATGAAACAAAGCGCTTGGGGAGCCGACCTCTCCAGTGGTGGAGAGCTCTCACTAATCCCCAGCACCTCCTCCAGTGAGGCACCAGTGCCTCCTGGCAATTCGGAGCTATGCTGGATCCTTCCTGCCTCCCTCCCTTCCTTTCACACAGTAAACGTTACTGGACCCAGGCCTCTGAGGGAGGCAGTGTGGGAGACAAAGCTGATTCCCCTAGAGCACACTAAAGGAAGGTGTTAGGTAGAACACCGAAATCCCAGGGCGCAGGGGGGAGTTGTGCTCTGGAGTGGCACCATGACGATTCAACCAGAGGTCTGAGAAGTGATTTCTCTCTAGAAGCATATCTAAGAAGCTTCACAGAGGAGGTGGCAATACAGCTGGACCTCGAAGAACATTTAAAATTTGACAGCAGGACAAAGTGGTAATCTCCACTACTCAAGAAGCTGAGGAAAGAGGACCACAAGTTCAAGGCCAGGCTGATCAACTTAGTGAGACGCTGTCTCAAAATAAAATGGAAATGGGTTGAGGATGTAGCTCAGTTCTAGAGCACTTGCTTAGCATAAAAGGGCCCTGGGTTCAGTCCCTGTGTTGCAAACAAACAAAAAAACAAAACCATGGAATGATCGGCAGTGCATGCAGCACCCACTGTGGACAGCAGTGCGGCCGTTCCTTGTGGTGCTAAGCAGGGAATTACATGCAATCTAATGGGCTCACTGCTGGGCTGTGCCCCAAAGAAGCAAAAGCAGAGGCACAGATGGTTGTGCTTGTGCACCCATTTTCACGGCAGCATTACGCACAGCAGCCAAAGTGAAAACAACCCAGATGTCCCCCAACAAATGAATGGATTTTTAAAAATGTGGTACATTCAAGCAAAAGAATATTGTTTAGCCTTAAAAAATCAAATTCTGACACATGGTATGATATGGGTGACACCCAAGGAAATGAAATAGCTAAGTGCAACATGTCTGGCATGAAAGGGTACAGTGTGTATGATTCCCCTTACCTGAGGTACCGAGAAGAGTAAAACCTAGAAACAGAAGGTAAAACGGTGGTTTCTAGGAGCGAAGAGGGGATATGGGAAATGAATGTTATCGGGTAAGTTTCAGGTGAAGATGAAAAAGTTCTAGAAATAGATGGTAGTAACGGATGCACAGCGAGGTGAATGTAATTAATGCCGTTTAACTGTACACTTACATGTTGAAAATGTCAATTTTGTGTTGTGTGTATATCACACAATTTTTAAAAGTATCTTAAAAAATTTGACACTGCACAAGAGGAAGGTCACTCAAGCTAGAGAAAACTGCCTGAGCTCAGAGCTCAGACGTGGGGAATTATGGGCTGTGGAGAGGAAATAGGAAAGAGGCCACTTTGGCTGAAAGACCGGATTGATGGCATAAACACTAGCAATATTTATGTATTATGTATTATGTCACAGGCCCTATACTACCTGTTTTGTAATCATATTGTCCCCTCAGAAATCAAAACCTAGGCATAGGTGTGTGTATTATTCTAAAGTTGAAGGCAACAAATCTATGGCTCAAAGTGAAGAATAATTTGATCTATATGTGTCAGAGCCTGGGTCTGTCTGTGACCACTGCTCCCAGAGCCCATCTCCCACAGGCAAGCTGGGAGGCAAGGGGGCTGGAACTTGGGAAAGCAGCTGGAGAAGTGGGCTTGCCTGGTGTGAAAAGAACTATATTTTGGGAATGTGAACCTAGCCTCTGAGTGTGGGCGGGACAAGAGGTAGGAGGCTGGTAGGAAACTTGGAATTTTCCAGGGAATAAATAAGGACGAGTGGAGAGACTGTGACGGGAAGAGGGAGGATGCACGCAGTCAGGATGTATCTTCGAGGGCTCAGGAAAAGACCAGATAGGAAGGATATCATCCATATTTTCCTGTGGTTTTGACACTAGAATGTTGCTAGCCATCAGAAATAGGAAGCCCAGGCGTGGCAAAGAACACTGAAGGGAGGTAGAGGATTTTGTTTGGGTGTTGGGAGTTGGAAATGCTCATAGATCTGGCGGGGAAGCTGTGTACCTGTCAGACTTCAGTGTGAGACACACAAGCACTCAGCCAAGAAGACTGGTGGCCGGGGTGGTGCTGGGACCCCTGTGCTGAAAGCTAAACAGGTAAGCATTAGGCTCCCTGCGGCTCACCCAGCCCATCCGCATTCTCCACCCGGCCATCCATCCTCCCAGTCATCCATGAACCTTGGACACTACCAAGACAAATACACAAATGACCCCAGAGGGACGGGAGATAATTCAAGGGACCATAATTATTCTTGCTTGTATTTTGCAAGAGTTTGAAACAAAATCGAACCCACAAAAGGAGGATGTGCTGCTAATCTGAAAGAATAAGAAACCCCACAGAGAATTCTTTGAAAAAAATTATCAGCATCCTAATAGCAAAATTTCAAAAGAAAACTTGGAGATAAAGTCAAGGGACTATCCCAGAGAGCAGTGCAACAAATAAACAAGATCTAAGACCCAGTAAGAAAAAAAGATAAGAGATTCTGGATAATGAATCCAGAAGGGCCAACTTCTGGCCGAAGAAATAATACAAGGAGAAAAGCATATGCATCTGTATGCTAAAAGAGCCCATCAGGTCACCAGCCCAAGGAATGCAAAGTACTAACTAGATTTATCCTTGTAAAACTTTCACATTAAGAATAAAGAGAGCCTAAAATCTTCCAGAGCTAAAAACACCAGCCACCTTCATAAATGCTACAGCTCTGGGAGCAAAGGAGGCCGCAAGAGCCACATAAAAGACACCTCCACCTGAAGGCTCCAGTCTCAAAGGGCCTTCCTTGAACAGCACAGAAGAAAGCCTTGGTTAGCCTGAATTTAATTCTTTCTTACGATTGCCTTGACCTTCAAGAGAGAATTTTCTACTTGTAAATCAGTCCCTAAGCGGACCTCACGCTATCGGAAGGACAGAGCGGTGGGAAGCAAGGGAAAGTCCCTGTCCCTCTCCCTGTTTCCTCGGCTCCCCGGGGAAGGGAGCCAGGGGCAAGTATTGAGAAGACAAGGCCCCCAGACACCCCTCTTTCTGGTGAGCCGAGGAGCACCCCTCTGAGAAGGGCAGCACTGGCCTTCCTGCTGCGTTTTGCCCTTTGTGGTAATTTCCCGCATATCTATCTTTTCAATTAACTGTGAGCTTTGGGAGCGTAGAGCCTGTAGCTTAGTTCACATTTTCACCCTGCACTTAGCTCATCCTAGAGCACAACAGCAGCTCAGGAAATGGAGAATGACCGCATGGACAGACGGGAGGATGGCCGCATCTCCACTTCTGTTCTCTGGAAAGGGCGACAGTGGCCGCTGGCCCTGCCTCTCTGCAGTGTGCACGTTCTGCTCCATTATTAAAAGAAAGTCCACATAATTGGGCTCTGTTGTCGTTCCTAACAACAGAGAAGACCATTTGCCTGTCATTCTTTAAAAAAGATTGTGAATAATAAGTTCATATGGATTATTAAAACTTCATCTCTAAGAGCATTCTGCTGCAAAAAATGTGAAACACAGCACTTTTCATGCCACTGCTATTCCGTACACTGCACCCGTTCTCCTGCTCGCGGACCTGCCTGCCTGCAGTTGTTCCTCCATGTCTTTGTTAAAGTGTATCTTGCTCTCGCGTTTACACTGGTCCCCTCTCCCTGCGAGGTCAGGCTCTGTGACCCCGGTTGGAAGCCCACGTGGTGTCTCTTCCGAGTAAGTCACTGCCACCATTGCTTCCCAGGGGTCTGAGAGCCCCAGCCCCTCCTCCTTAATATTACCTGTTTGTACACCGGGACGCATCCCACCCCTGTATACGGGGTTAGTTCTCACATCACCAGTTCCCCCACCTAGGGACCACCCACCGAGCATCACCTCATTAGATAAAGTTGTATCTGGATGAAAGGGACTTTCAAGCAAGACAAATACCTAATCTCATTGCATCCCAGTGTCATAGCCATGCTTACTTCCTAGTTCTGACTGTGGAGCATCCCTAAGAGGCCCATAGACTTGCAGGACAGCAGCCTCCAGCCCACAAGTGCACGTCCTGCTTCACATGGTTTGTGTTCTTGGCCTCTCCGAGGAGCTGACGTCTGTCTTCTCCCCTCCCCATCAGTAAGCGTGGACCCAGACTGCGGTGCTCGCACTGACTGCTGAGGCCTGTTTGCTCTCCAGCTCCCAGGGTTCCGGAGGACCCTCCAGGTCAGTGGCGTCTGGACCCAGTGATCAGAGCAGAGCAGATGCTCCTGTCCTGGGAGTCTCCCTTTAGGGCCAACACCCTAGAGCAGTGAGTGCGAGCGGACTAAGCCACTGCTGGGGGTTTCTTCCTTTGTCTGCCCTTTCCCACCACCTGAGCAGAGGCAGTCCCCCACCCTCCCACCTTGCTTTCCTAAGCTCTGACGGTAGGCTGTGAAAGCAAACCAGGGCTGCGAGGAACTCTTGTTTGTCTGGATTTGTTCTCTTTGTTTGTAGTCCCTCCAGGGGCCTCAGAGGGAAGAATAAAGGTCTAGACAGACTGCAAGGGCTCGGCAGCCTGTGAATGTCCAGACACATCTTCTGACCCTACATCCCTGTGAGTTACAAGTCAGTTTGAAAATTCCACCTCCTCATTAGTCAGAAGATGCTCTCCCATGCCTCCCACTCTGTGCAGAAAATTGCCACCGTGGCTCCATGGTGCATCAAATGTTACATTTCCTTATTTTTTCTCACTAAAACCCACTTTTTCTCATGTATAATTTGAGCAACCGCCATGAGGCTGTCTGTCTGGGCCTCACAAAGGTACAGCGTTTGGTGGGGCAGGAGAAAGGAGCAGAGTGGGAAAAGGAGGAGAGACGTGGTCTGATCTCTGCGGCTTTGTTTTGCAGGACTGGAAGGTGACGATTGGTTTATCCAGAAATGTTTGGATTCACAGTAACCCAACTTGTAAGAGATTGATGTATAAGTGAAAAAAGTCAACACATTAATTTATAAAGGCATGTAGAGCTTTCTAGGGATTCCAAGGTCACGTCTATCTAGAGGAACTTACCTTTTTAGAAGCAACCCATTTGCAAAAATGACCAAGGTAAGGGTCACAGAAGTGACAGGAGAGACTGTGAAAGGAGCTGAACAATATTGTGGGGTCTTCGATTTCTCAAAGGCCAGATGGGTTGTCCTTTCCTTCTGAAATAGACTCAATGGCCAAATCGCTGTAGTCCATTAACCGCAGAGCCTCTCTCTCTCTCACACACAGAGGAGCTAGAGAGAACCCTCCAAGTTAATTTTTTCTGCGCTCTGCTTATACCAACACCACCCTGGCTAGTTTACAAGAAGTGAATTCTTAGATATATTCCAAATAGACTTAGAATCAGATATAGAGACAGGTACAGATGTGGATATAGATATAGAACATGGAGAGAGATAAAAAGAGACAGAGATATAATGAAGGGTTTGTGGTAGGGAGATGAGCATGGTTTTCTATTCAGTTATCTCAGTTCAAAGGACTGTGAAGATTTTATGTCTTGCCTTTACCATTGTAATGCTCATACAGTTGCTCACCATGGTGATGACCTCTGAATCTCTGCATCTCTATTAGTAGTTGTCAAAAAAGAAGAAAGAGAGGGAGAGAAAAGGGAGAGAAAACCAAGCTCACAACTCCCACATCCAGACGTGTGGCCCTGTCTGTGCCATCCATTACCTTGATGTGTGACCGTGAACAAGTCACACAGCTCAGGGTCTCTTGAATAACATCTGCATCGAGCGTGATAAAAACAAATACTTTCTAAGGTCTCTTTCAGGTCTACACTTCAAGGATTTTATGCCTGAAAGCAGTGTTCTTCTCTTTCCAAATCAATCAATCAATCCAGTGATTATATAACACGATGGCTCCCTCACATTTCCTGGGCACACAGCAAATGAAATTCTGCTCTGAATTTGGAGAAGTTGGAAATACAGCAGTGAAGAGAAGCAAAGGCATCAAGCGGAACCCTCAGGGAGGTCCAGTTCCCGGACCCAAGAGCGTGTCTTCCGCAGATTACAAGCGAGCGCCAGAGAAGCTCTGAGAGTGGGGACCAGAGGGGTCCATTTTATGAATCTCAACAAAAGCTAAATACTTGGATAAAAAAAGTACTTGGATGAAATGTGCCATCTAAGGACTGAACACTGTATCGAGTCTTTACTGTTACAAACTGACTGAGAGACTAATGCTGATCTCTAGACAACAGTTGGATTTACAGAGTGATGCACTCAGAGAAAACTTAAATATTCACCCACTAGGAGGTGTTCTATGCTTGAGGACCGGGGTGTCCTACTTCCCTTTGTTACTGAATGTCCCTTTGACACTCGCTATTCAAAGCCCCCTCCAAGGTACTTTGTTAAAATGTGTACCGTGGAGCTATGTCCAGTGAAGGGAATGGAGGAGGCCGAGGGCTGCCTGCAGGCAGCACAGGAAGTCTGGTCAGGTTTACAGCAGGGACAGGCACCCGACTGGGATGGCGGCCTTTTAGAACTCCCAGGATGGGGCCCTAAGCTGGTGCTGTAGCCCGGAAATCAATTTCCATTAATGAAGTGCATCTGGGAACAGAGGAAGCCAGTAGGAGCTGGAGGATGAGGTAGCCAGACTTCCGAAGATGGCATAGGCGCCCAGGGATGGCGAGCCTCCCGCATGTGTATCTCACCCTGCAGACTGCACGCTCCAGGGTGGGGTCACGCAAGCGAGGAGTGAAGGACTGAGGCAGAGGTGGGAACTAGGAGGCTTTCCTGGTGGGAAAGAAAATTTGAACCAACTTGTTTACCATGGGCACAACCAGCACTGGAGGTGACAAATAAAAGACATAAAGAATGATGGTTTTTAAAGGGAGGGAGCAAAGGAGGCCACAAGAGCCACATGTATGCCCTTGGGAAATTGAAAGAAAAACTTGGCCAGGAAAGGGAAAAGCAACTAACTTTCTGCTACTGTTCTCCTCTTCCCAGTGGGCGACTCCTGGGAAAAGCTCGCCATGATACACTGTCCTTGCTTGACCTTTTATGAGTTTCTTTCTCCTATAATTTCCAGTGTCTTTGGTGGCTTGTCAGAGCCCACCCATTGTGTGATTCTAGGGAGCTCACAGCTGTGATCTGCGACGTAACCACAGGTCCACAAGAGCCCTGCTGCCCCTCCACAGCGTCACGGCCACACATTTCTGCTGCCTTCCTGGTCCCCATGGGGGTCTCATTTAAATTTTCATGGGTACAGTGATGTTTCTCGGTAAGTTCAGCAAAGGTCCTAGGAGAGGGAGAGCCGCTACTTTTAGCCTCTGGTTTGTGGGGCGTATGCAGTGCCAGAGGGGGTAGGTCTCGTTATCTGAATTCCCAAACATTGCAAAAGAGTCTGGTCTTGGAAGAACACATTGTCTAACTTCATTTGAAATGAAAGGCAAACAAAGTATATTATGAGATATATTTTATACATGTGTTACGTTTATTGAGGTATTAATCACATAGCATATCCTCCATCGTTTAACATAGACAACTCAATAGTGTTTAGTATGTTCACAATATATACAACTATCACAGTTCAGAACTTTTATTAACTCATGAAGAAGCCATGTACCCTTTAGTAGATGCTCCTGTTAGCCCTCATACTAATCCATATTCTGTTTCTATAGATGTGCTTATTCTACGCATTTCATAGAAACAGAATCACATCTGTGCTCTTCTCTGAGTGGCTTCTTCTATCATGTTTTCAAAGTTTTTCCATGCTGTAGCATGAGTCAACATTCCATTCTTTTTTATGACCAGTTAATATTCCTTTACAGTGGTCATTCAGTTCATGAACTTAATTCTTCCCACCGTTCTGATCACAAACCATACTGGCAAGAATCCATCCAAATTCAATGGTTACAGTCCGTGTTGACCTTATGGAGAAACCTGATTCACTTCCTGTCCAAGTAGGCTTGTGACCAGAATCGTAGAAAGAAATTGAGTTCATGAACCAATGTACCACTGTATATGGATATAACATATTTTGTTTATTCATTCATCACTAATGGACATTTGATTTGCTTCTGCTTTTCAGTAACTGTGAATATGACCACTATGAGTATTCCTGTGCAAGTTTTTGTGTGAGGATGTTTTCCTGTCTCTTAGATATAAATCTAGGAATAGAATGACTGAGTCACATAGTAATTGTGTTCAACCATTTGAGAAACTGCCAAACTGTGTTCAAAAGTGGCTGCACATTTACATCCCCAGTGCGTGAGAGTTCAATATCCTCCCAACTTGGCTAGAATTTGTTATTATCTGAGTTTTTTATTACATCTGTACTTACGGGTGTAAAACAATTACCTCATGGTTTTGACCTGTATCTCCCTGATGACTAATAAGGTTGAGCATCTTTTCATGCATCTATCAGTTATTGTGTATCTTCTTTGGATAAATTTCTATGCAGATATTTGTTATTTTGAATGGGATTATAATTCTAAATTGTAACCATTCTTTATATATTCAGGATACAGCTCCTTATCAAATATGTGATTCTCAAATTATTTTTCATTTTATGGGTTGTCTTAATTTTCTAGATAGTATTCTTTTGAAGTACCAAAAATTTTCATTTTTATGACATCAAGTGTATCTATTTTTCTTTGTTGCTCAAGGTTGTGGTGTCATATTTAATATCCCATTGCTAAATGAAAAGCCACAAAGATTTATGTTTTCTTCTAAGGTTTTAGTTTTAGCAGTCACTCTTGGCTTTTCACTTTGAGTTTTTCTACTAGATGACAGGAAGCAAGGGTTTAATTTGAATCTTTTGCATTTGACTATCCAGTTGCGATTATTTGTTTAAAAAACTATTCTTTGCCTCGTTCAATGGTCTTGGCATTTTTCAGAGTCTCTGTGACAAGTCTGGACATAGATACATAGATATCTCTACATTCTTCACCTTGAGGCCATCCCTCCTTTTTATTTCATTGAACTTAGCCAGCAGAATGAGGAAATTTTCTTCCTTTATCAGGTTCACCCAGACTTTGTGAGAGACCTAGGACTATTTAGTTGCCGCCTAGGTCTACCCTAGTGATTGTCGTCCTAAAATTCAGCTGCATTTCTCTCTGGACCCTGATACTTGCCATTTCATCATGGCTTCTGACCACAGACTCTTTTCTTGACCTGACAAACTCCCAACATGGCCACAGGCCTCGATCCTATTTTCTAGAACACAGCTAGGACCGAGCAGTAACATCTAACGCATGTCACTGAAGGCATGTGGGGGTGAAGAGCGAACTACAAGAGACAATAGCGTGCGACTGGGTACGGGCTCACGGCTCTGCATTCTGCCCTGCACAACTGTCTAAGGTACCATCCAGATGGGCCCCACCCTGACTCCAGTGTTGGCAGGTGAGTGTGCTCAAGACCAATCCAGGCCTGAAGCTCTCCTTTTACCGGAAGGAGAAACCCTTATCTTCCCCCAAGTCACCAGTATTATAGCCTTGCGAGGATGTAATTCTGCTCTTTTATATTATTATGGAGAGAAGCTTAGGTTCCCTTTGTCTTAAATATTTTATCTGAAAAACTTATCTGACTTTAACTTTGGCAAACTGAGATGCTCACAAAAATGTCCTTCTCCAATGAAAAGAGCTGCCTGCCTAGGGAGGAAAGGCGGTATCTACTTCTAGCTGTAAAGAAAACTGCTGGCCACTTGGAAATGTCAGATGCCCACCTTCCTATCCTTCCCCGGGACAGCACAGAGGGCGCCACATATCAGGGCACAGTCTCTGGGAACTCTGCTACTAAACCTAGTGTCTCACATCATTTTCCACTAGCTTTGCTGGTGTTGTCCTCATTCTGAAATAGTCTTACTGAAATACATTTCCTAAAAGAAGAGTAATGTTCTATTTCTAATTTGGGCTTCAAGACAATGTGTTCTTACTTATCTTCGATGTATTATCTTTGTGCTTTTTTATTTCCCTTATGGTTCTTTCTGGTAAGCAAATGAGAATCACTTAGTAGTTCTAATATTGTCCTACCAAAACAGAGACAACCACATACATCAGTCATCAAATTAGTAGAAAATTGAGAACATCCAAATGCCTTTAACAAGAATGATAGGAATATAAGTGACATGCATTAGCTTTTTAAAAATTCAGATATACTTCTGAGTTATTCAGCCCAATATTATTTGGAAAGGAAATGGAACTAATTTTTAACAAAACATATTTTATTTGAGCCTCTATAAAAATAAATTTGAGAAAAAATAAATCATGAAAGTAGACAGTTAAAGGCAATAATCTCTGAGATCTAAAATATACATTACAAGCAAATTGATGCAACACTGTTAAAAGTAAATGCTGTTCTTTTCATTCCAAAACAAGAATTGACCTTCCTCAATGCTTCATTATTATTAAAGTTCGTAAAAAGCAGAGCTCTTTCCTAGTCTGAGTAATTTAACTTAGTGCCTTACTGAAGACCCAACACATAGTAAAAACTTAAGATACTGTGGAGTTAAATAGAATGGAAGTGTGAATGTTCTCAAGTCTGACTGTGTGTGTGCACGCATGTGTTCACGTGGTGTGTGCACGTGTGTGCATGTGTGTGTGCATGTCTGTGTGTGCGTCTGTGTATGCAGCAGGCTTTGTGGGGTGAGGCTTTTGCCTCCCCACAGTATCTAGCCCAACTCCTCTACAGAACAAAGGACAGTTGTGGGTTTAAGGCGAATGGTTCTCATTATCCAAACTTTATAATGTTCAGTAAAATAAAAACCTCTGAAACTGAAGCTTTTTAATATTCTGATTGCTTATGAGCTATTCCAGGGTAGCCAGGAGTCTGCAGGGCTGTACATGTAGATGTGTCATAGGGAATGAACAGAGAGGACCCGTGCCCTCGTCTCTCTCTGGAGGGAAGGGTGTGAGGTGGCCCAGTTCCCGCTCCCCCAGGGCTGCCTATTTCCTGAACGCTGGCTTCTTTCTAGAGGAGGATGACGATGCCTCAGTCTAAATACAAGAGCACAGCGCAGTGCTCATTCAGGACGCATCTCTCTGTGCTTTAATTAGCACCTGTGCATCGCACGCGATGCTTCCATCCCTGTGTGGGGTCGGCTGTGTACACACCGCGCCCTAACTCATCCCCTTCCTTCTTCCTGCCCGCCTCCCCCAGCTTTGGATCCCTCTCTCATTTGAGAAAAAGCTACCTCCTGACCTCCTGTTATCTCTCACTTATTTTGCTCTCTATAATTTGGATTTCTTATATAGGAGAAACTATGTGATATTTAAGTGTGTGTGTCTGGTTTATTCCACATAACATTATGGTCTCAAGATGCATCCGTTTTCCTATAAATGACTCCACTTTTTCTTCATGGCAGAGTAGTACTGCATGGTGGAAATACCACATTTTCTTTGTCCATTCATCTGCGGGTGGACATATAGGATGTTTCCAAGAGTTAGCTATTATGAGGTATGGTCTGTAAACATGAGTATGCATGTTTCACTGTAATATAGCGCCTCTGACTCTAAGGACGATACCTAGGAGAATAGCTGGGTCAAGTGGAACTTCTACTTTTAGTTCTCTGAGGAATCTCCATACTGACTTCCACAGTGATTGTACTAGTTTACACTCCCACCAACAGTGAGGAAGTGTGCCTTGTTCCGCCCCATCAGTATTTGCTATTACTTGATTTCTTAATGATGGCCATTTCTTCTGGATTAAGATAGAATCTCAGTGTTGTTTTAATTTGTGTTTCTTACCTGGCTAGCAACATTGAGCATTTGTTCGTGTATCTATTTCCATTTGTACTTTTTCTTCTCTGATTTTACTCCCCACTTTTTGATTGGTTTCTTTATTTTGGGGGATGTAATTTTTGAGTTCTTTATGTATTCTAGATATTAGTCTTCTGCAAGTAACAACCGGTAATTCTTCCCCACTGTGTAAGTTATCTTTTCACTCTGTTGTTTCTTTTGCTGTGCAGAAGCTTTTTAACTTGATATAATCTCATTTTTTGATTCTTGGTCCTATTTCCTGTGTAACCAGATTTTTCTTCCAAAAGCCCTTGCCCACATCTATGACTTTTAGAGTTATATTTTACCTTCCAGTAGGTTGAGTGTTTCCATTTTAATATTTAGTTCTTCAATAAATTTTGATTATAGTTTAGTACATGGTGACATATATGGTTCTAGATTCAATCTTCTAAATATGGATAACCAGATTTCCCAGTACCAATTATTGAATAGACTATCTTCCCTCCAGTGTATGTTTTTGGCCTCTTTGTCAAAGATCAAAAAATTTAATGTCCTAGGGTTATTTCTGACCTCTCTATTCTGCTTGACTGATCTTCACGTCTGTTTTTGTGCCAGTGCCATGCTGCTATTACCATTATAGCTTTGTAATATAGCTTCAAGTCCAGGATTGTGTTACCTCTGGTTTTGCTTTTGTTACCTGGGATTGTTTATGCTATTCTAGGTCTACCTGGTTCCATATTAATTTTAGGATTATTTTCTCTAGTTCTGTGAAAAATTCTGTTGGTATTTTGATTAGGATTGCACTAAATATGCATGTCAAGTTTGGAAGTATAGCATTTTGATTATTCTGGTCAGGAACAGGGGATATCTTTCCCTTTTCTAATATCCTCTCTAATCTTTTTCAGAGTACTATAGTTTTCATTGTATAGGTCTTTTATTTCCTTATTTATGTTAATTCCTAAGTATTCAATTTTTCTTAGTGATCCTGTGAATGGTGTTTATTTCTAATTTCTTTCACAGTGATGCATCTATACTTTTAAACAGTGTTTTTAAATTTATTTTTAGAAGCCCCTTCATTCATTTTCATGCAACTGTGTGAACATCCCAGCATCTTCAAAGTCATCTCATGCTCACACGATGGTCCACGGTGGCAGTCATCATACATACAGCAGGAATTAAAAGCAAGGGAGAAAGAATCTGCCATGAGTCAAGGAGGCTTCTTAAAATGAGACCCATACAACTCTATGCTTTGCATTCCACTCACCTTTGACATGCATATTTAATGCAATGAAGCATGAAATGAATGTGGACACGGGTTAGTTTGCCTAAAACAGAATGTAGAATGAGAAAAAGAAGGCTTAAGGTTGAGGTCCCCAGGAACACCCAGTATCTGCTATGCGATAAAACTTGATCAGCTCCCCAATATCCATCCTCCCCTTCTTCTTTAGCAGGGCCCTGATGTGCCCCAAAGATGCATCTCCAGCATCTGTTATAGCTAAAAGGTGAGTGGAATGCAAAGCATAAGAGTTGTATGGGTCTCATTTTGAGAAGCCTCCTTGATCATATGGAAGATTCTTGCTCCCTTGCTTTTGATTCCTGCTGTACATATGATGACTGCCCCTGTGGACCATTGCGTGACATGAGATGACCTTGCAGATGCTGGGATGCTCACACAGCTGCATATTAGATTGTGTTAAATGCAATTAAACTCAATTTTAACTGAAAAAGTAAGTCAAATGCAAATAACCCAAGAGTGGAAAACATGCAGGGACAGTGACTGAGGTAAGAAGAAAAGCAGAACGTTTATGTCACAGCAGGAGGAAAGGAAAAACTATTCCATGAAAGGAGGAATAGTTAAAATTGCCAAATCCTCTTGTGAAATTAAATACAGTAACACTAAGTGGGTACTTTAATATCCACTGGGCTTAGTGGCCTGACTATGGGTGATTTTTATATACAGATTTTAGCTATGTTTTATCTTTTTGAGACAGGCTATTGCTATACAGCTCAGGGTGGCCTTGAGCTCAGCAACGATCCTCCCGCCTCAGCCTCCCGAGTGCTGGGATGATAGCTGTGCACCACCACTCCTGGCTATGTACAGGTTGTGATCAGGGCCCAAAATTCAGTTTGAGGTGGGTCAAGCTACGAGAAGTGAAGAAATGTAAGCAGGGTGAAGACACAGCGGAAGCTAGGAGTCTGGGAGATGTGAGCAGAATGAAACCAGGACACTTTTAAGACTTGATGGCTGGAGCCAGTCTCAGGAGGAACCAGACGACAGAGAGCTGTGGAAGGGGAAAAGGGCATCGGTCTTTGTGCTGACCAGGTGCTACGGCTCTTCGTTATAGCCACTCCTCACACTTCCCCAGCTCCCTTTCCCGTCTCCGCCTTTTCCCTTGTATCCGGTCTTCATGCCTTCATGCCTTCCCCGAGCACCCCTGAAGGAGCTCTCCCAGCCCAGCCGGCAGACTCTGCCTGAGACCTGCAAGCCCCCACATTCTCGGGGAGTCCACATCTTCCTCTCTGCAGCTCCTGTCACTCCTCCACCCTCAGCCTGTCAGGGGCTTCCCTTCAACCTATAAAAACATGGAAAATACGAAAGATGCTTTTAAGATTCTGTTTTCCACCTCCAACCTTTAGAAGTATTAAGGTTCTTTTTTACCCGCACTTCCTTATCAGAGAAATCCATCTCATTTAAGCGATCCAGGAGACATGTACTGCCTCGAGGGGAGCTGTAGCAAACAAGGCAGCAAAAGTCAGCTCCTCGTTTTGAAACGCAGTTTACAGAGGATTGGGAGAGAAAAAGATTTGGGTTCTCAGGTTTACATTTTGGGAGGTTTGCTAGATTCTGGCCAGAAGACGTGTGGAACTGTGTCTGCACATTTTGTCTTTCAAAGTGACGAGGCCTGGGAGGACAGGGGGAGGGTGGGTAGGTAGGGCATGCAATGTGACTCACTCCGTGAGGAGTTATCCTGCCCCCAAAGCTAAGTGTCCAGCTCAGAAATACTTCTTTTAAGTCTGAAGGGCCACAGGGCACTATGCATCTCTGTAACTATTGGATTTGGTAGAAAAGTTACAGTTCCTGACTACGTGGCCTCAAAATTGCATAAAAATCCTATAAAGAGGAGGAGGAGACTTTAGGCACCATTTTTCTCCTGAGAAAAACCCCGAGGCCTTGTACCCAGGCTGAGACTGGGAATCAGGGCACAATTACTTTCCCCACCTCGTCTCCCGGATAAGCCCGGGGGATCCAGTAGCAGAGGAGAGCAGCGGCTCAGGCAGAGCAGAGCCCGGGCAGCAGAGGGCAAGGCTCGCGAAGGAGGCGGCGCAGGGGCGGGTACTTGATGCCTGCACGGCACGGGCCCAGGAGGGGCGGAGGGCATCGCTGCCATGGGGCCCTGGTGGCCACAGCTGGTTGGTCTTCAGTGCACGGGACCAACGCAGACCCTGCAGCGGGAGCCGGCAGACCCGGGGAGGGCTCGGCAAGGCAAGGACGCCAGACCCGGCTAGAGGGCTCTGAGCTGCTGGTGCCACGCGCTTTTCTGGCGGCACCATGAGAAACGCTGTGGAAATGAGCACGAGCCTGGGCAGGCTGGGAGGCCTGGTAACGGCGCCCAAGCTTATAGCTCATGTTGAAATATAGTCAAGTGAGGGTTTAGTTCAACTTTAGGAAAATAGTTGTATTTCTCCACACTGGGGAATGAGGAATTTGACCTACTACAAGTTAAGCCTATGCATCTCATCCTTTCTTCTCGCTAGAACAGAGCAGAAAGCATTGCCCAGCATTAGAGGCCACAGTGTAGCTTCCTCTCTTCAAGGTTTCAAGTGGGGAGGGTGTTTTGCACCCCCATTGCTCAGGAAGGAAGAATACTAGGGGCCAGGGCACGGGGGGTGGGGGCACAGATAACCTCTTCCCTTGCCCCTCCTCACGGTAGGATTCATCTAACGAGCGCAACAGAAGCTTCGTGACAGCCTGCCCATCTCAGCTCTTTGCCGGCCTGAGCATCTTCAAGCAACTTAGATCCTTCTCAGCTCTGTTCGGTCATGGAACGTCCTAGGGCAGGGCTTTCCCTCTCCAACTGCAGTGGCTGTAACCCCGGCAGCGTGGGGACAGCAGTGAAGGCGTAACTTCAGGGGAGGAGTGTGAAGTCTTGGCTTTGGGACAAGCAACACTTTCTAATGCAGCTCCATCCCTAACAAAGGCAGTCATTCCACCCTCCTGTTCTGTTCGTTCCTTCAGCAGTCAAGCGGCCTGGGCTTCAGAGAGGCTGATGTTACAATTTCCTTCTCACTGTAGAGCCCAAGTGCCTATGTGTGTCCAAACCTACTTTCCTCATCTTCGGGAAGACAAGTCTTCCTTCCGCCAAGATTTCATTTTGTTTGTTTTTTAGTCAAACAATTTTAATCAAGTTAACAGTGAACAGTTAAAGTGCAGTTTCATAAAAAGTCCATATTTTACATGCTCCAGCTGGTCCTGTTGTCTCACAAGGTGTGGAAGGTGGGACTCCGTCTTGAATCTTCTTTCTAGTGGCGGGATAAGGTACGTACTGTTCTGAAGTGCCACTCACACCGGATTTACTCTTTATCCAAATGAATTTATGATCAATTTGAGGTTCTGTTGCAGGTTATCAGTCAGACTGGGAAGCCAATGACGCCACTGTGGAGGCGCCACGCTCCCCTGCACATCCCAGCAAGTGTCTTCGCCGTTCATTATGGTGGTGTGCATGACCCATCAGTGATGGCCAAAACAGTGCTTGTTGACCATGTAGTGTGTGTTGCCATATTTGGCTTCCTCCGCTCATGTACCAACCCTCACATCACGTACTCTGAACAAAATTCACAGCCACAGAGGCGGCCATTGCCAGGGACCTACTGCCACTTGTGCTTTGGCACCTACAGCAACTCGGTTTTGTCCCAAAGGCCCCAGTTCCTGGTCCCAGCCCTCTTAGAGCACTGATTTGCAAATCTGCTTAAGGGCCCTGTGTCCATGTAGCCAGGCTCACCTCTCACTGGTCTGCCTGGTCCTGCTGAAAGCCTTCTGTGTGACACAGCTCCCTTAAAGTCAGATCCAAACTGCATGCCCTGCCTGGGATACAGTGCTTGAATGAGCTCTGAGGACACGCCCCCCCCCCCCACACATATACATCCTCATGTGATTTCCAGCTACATTGGTCCTCTATCAGCTCCTTAAACATGCGACCCTCAGGGCCTCTCAAGCAGTTTCATTCACCTCCACGCCATCAGTTCCTTCTAACCCGCCCATCTCAGTTACAATGTGACTTCCTCTGAAAAACCTTCCTCTACCCTGTCTGACATGAGCCGCAGATACTAACTCTGTTTCCTTTGTTTCTGTGTCAACTTCACATTTGCCTCCACCAGAAAGTGATCTCCCAGGGGCCTTGGTCCTTTTTTGTCTGGTCACCACTCTATTTCCATGTGCCTCTTAAATTGTAGGCCTTCAATAAATATTTGATAAGTGAATGAATAAATCAATGGACGATGGTGTGGCAGTCATGCACAATCGATGATTGCACTGCCTTTCAGGAAAGAATTTGTTGCTCAGCTTGAAAAGGACCACTAGATGACAGCAGCTGTTAACTGCAGCACCATTGTACACTGGTCAGCAGGAAAGCTATGCCCTTGGGGGCAGGTCCCAGCTCCCGTGGTTCAGGTATTACAGCCTAGCCACTTCTGCCCAATGTGGGAATCCTCTAATAGAAAATTTTTGCTCAGGTGCTCCCCATGGTCTGGGCAAGACGCCAGACCATGTTTGGAAGATCACCCTGCCCCTTGTACCCATTCTATTAGACTAGGTTAGTCATAAAGTTGGGTAGGTCCAGTACTAAGATGAAAGTTGTATAACCATGACTTAGCCTAGGTCCAGAGGGCAGGAGTAAGGTGAATGTGCAGGTACCCAGGACCTTGTGACACCACACACAGCTGTGCTATTACATTCATGTCTCACTTAGAGCCACATGAAGGAGGAGAAAACTCTCAGAGCTTGGAGATGTACAGATAAGCTCACTAGGTGTGTATTGCTGAAAGTGAGTGGTCATTACAGTTCAGTGTGAGATAGCAGGGAGCTGTTCAAGCAGGGCACCTGGGGTTAGAACCACCTTGCAGTAGCAGCCCCAAACGAGCATATACATGGGTTCACACACAGTGGTAAGTGGCCTGGCTGCGTGGACAGAGGCCTAAAAAGAAAAATACTGGAAAATGGGAGTTAAAGAAACTTAAAGTAGAGCCACGGGTGGACACATAGCACAGGGGATAGCTGAAGGTTTTGTATCAGCTAACAAAGCCCACCAGAAATCACCCACCTTGGAAAGGGTACTGAATAGCCAAGTGGATGAAATAACTCGGCCACATGAGATTAGTCCATCTTTACCATTAGCCATTGTAGACCTGGCATGGTGGCACAGCAGCACAGAGTGGCCACTGCCAAGGCTGGTGTGGTTAATACCACTTCTGATGGTCCAACCTATCAGTAACAGATTGACACTTGGTGACAAATGAACTACCTTGAGCCCCTGCTGTCTACGAGACTTGCAGTTGGTAGTAGGGTGCACATTTGCCTTTCCTGCCCACTGTCTCAGCCAGTCACTCTCTCGGGAACTAATGAAACACCTTACCCACACACGTGGAACTCCACGTGGCATGCATCTCGTTGTCTAGACACCTACTTCCCAGGGAAGGAGGGGTGCGACCCCCTGGGTCTGCCTTCCACTACACTACCCAGAAGCAGCTCCCTGACCCAGTCAAAGAACAACCTGCTAAAGACTCAGCTGAGAGGAAACACTCTGCAAAGATGGAGTAGGAGACTCTGAATTCAGGATCAGACACTGAACCAGGGAGCGCTATATGGCTCTCACACAGAGGAGAAACACCTGGGAGTATGAACCTGAAGGAGAAGCAGGAGTGACTCAGCATCATTCTGGAAACCCACCGGAAATGTTGTGTTCCCATTCCCATAGGAGTTTGGACTCTGCTGTCAGAGGTCCTCATCTCCAATGGGACCCTGTACTTGCCTAGCAATATATTAAGGGCCCCATTGAACCCAAAGCTATGGTCACCACCTTATCACTTTGAATTCCTTGTATCCATGTGTCCACATGTAAGGAGTCACTACCTTGACCGGGAGAATTGATGGTGATTAACAGAGGGAGGCAACTCTATTGCTTGATGGGGCAAATATATAAGGGGAGGATATTTGTCAAACTCAAATGATAACCTTGAGCACAACCTGGGACTTGCCCAGTTTTGACAGTGACTAACAAGGGACTCCTGACTCAGGAATGAGAATTTGGATAATGCCACCAAGTAAGTTTTCAAGACTAATACAGGTGGGCTGGGGATATAGCTCAGTGGAATAAGCGCTTGCCTAGCAAGCGCAGGGTCCTGAGTTCGATCCCCAGTACCGCAAAAAAAAAAAAAAAAAAAAGACTAATACAGGTAATAGCTGAGGGCAAGGGGAATTTTAAATACTGTGCCAGTGAACCTTTATTGTCAACCTATTGGATGAAGAGACCCCTGGAGAGGCAGCTGGATCACGGTGGCACTGTGTCCATCGGTGCATTAATCTACCATGCTCACAGCTGACTGTGTCTTAGAAGGGGGGGTCCAGTTGTGGAGCTGGTCACTGCCAGCGTGCCTTTGAGGGCACCTCTCTTGCTGGTGCTCTGCTGCCTGGCTGCCATGAGGTGAGCAGCTTCACCCTGCCACGCTTTTCTGCCAGGATGCTCCTGCCCTGCTGCCAGCCAACCACGGCTGGACCCTCTGAAACTGTGACACAAGTAAATAACTGTCTCCGTTCAGATGCACATGATGGGCTTTTTGTCCCAGGGACAGTGGGAGAGAGAACAGATACCATTCACACTGCTGAGATCAAATGCAGACATGGGGACTGTAGTTGTCGGAACCTCCCTCTCCTTAGACACACCCCCGGAACCCTGAGAAAGCTACTTCTTGAACCTGTATGAGGAAGTGGTTCTGCGCTCTGGCAGCCACGTAGGTGGGCCACTTACCTCCTTCCAGGAAAGAACTTGGATGTTCGGCTGCGAGGGGCACTGGCAGCTTCCAGCCACAGCATCTTTGGGGTGCACAGCAGGGTAGGCTCGGAGGCCACGCCCCTTGGGCGGTGCCAAGGGTGGTGGAGTACCAGGTCTGTTCATTTCTGCCCCAAACAGGATGTCTTCATTAGATAAACTTTGCTCTGGAGTTCCCCCCTGGATTGGCTTTATCTCATTTGCCGATTTGTGGTGACTTGAGTCTCTCCCTGTCTGATTCCCCTTTATTTCTTTGCTTTTACAGGCAGCAACCAGCTCCACAGTATGAGGCTTTTCTTTCCTAGCCCCTCCCCTCACTGTACCTTTCACGGCACTGCTCCTTAATAGATTCCTTGCATTTCTACCTGTCTCAGCATCTGTCTTTCAATGGTCCAAACTGACACAGATTGTGGGAGACCGCTGAGAGACCTGTGGTCGGCGTCCATTTTGTAGTGCATCAGCCATCATGAGAGTCTTCTTGAATTTAGTTTCTATCTTGAGTTAAGTTTCGATTTCTCTGAGCTCTGCCCGATTCCTGTAAGTCATGTGCTCCCACCGTTGCCTGATTACCCGCTGACGTCCACCGCCCCATTTCCGCACTGTATATATACTCGTGGTTTCCGCCTAATAAACGAGACTTGATCAGAATCCTGTCTTGTCTCCATTTCTTGTATCTCTTGTCCCTTTCTCATCCCCGCTCCCCTTCTAGAGTCTCCGTTGACTACCCGCGGGTCGGGTCAAGTGGCACCCAACATGGGGCAGCTACTCGCTTCTGGCATACAGAAATACAAACACAGTTTGCCTCCGTATTATGGAGGGACCCTATAACTAATTCATGGCATGGCCCAGATCCCGTCCTCATTTGGGGCCGAGGATCAGTATGCATTTATTCCAAAGAAACGAAATCTGCAAGATGGCTACCAGAACAACTGATAAAACAAATAGATCATAAGCAGCAAATACAGGATAAACCACATAGATGATTCCAGGGACGAAAAATCGCCCTGAGAATTTTCCCTTGCTTTTATTTTTCAGAAAATGAATTCTAAAACCTGGATCCTAACATTGGGAGTACTGATCACCTTGTGGCAACTTTCTGATGGTAATTTTGAACCTCCAGTGAACCTAGATCAGCTATGGCTAAGTATGTTTGGTGCACCATGTGATTGCAGAGGAGGCGCTACTACATACATACCCACCCAATACACCCACTCTACAGACTGTGGCAATAAAGTGGCTTATTTAATATATACTAGAAATGTAGGAGGAGGTTACTTCCAAAGCTATAGATGTTACTATAAATTTGCGGTGATACCCAACATCAATGGCCAGCTACAATCATGTCCTACGGAATGTAGTATTTACTATACTGAAATGCATTCTTCTTGTTATGGGTCAGTACAAGAATGCATAGGAAAAAATAATAAAATCTACTTTACGGTCATATTACAACACACTTCTGTTGGCACCTTTGGGGGTGACTGGTCCACTATTCCACGGGTTTTGGGAAATTATAAATATGCTCAGGCTTCATGCAGTGGCACCCCAGGTAGACCGCTGTGCTGGAACAAGGTCGCCCCGATACATATTTCTGATGGTGGCGGACCGCAAGACAAGATCAGAGAAATTGAGGTACAAAAACGTATAGAGGACATTATAATACAGACATCCCCAAAAATCAATTATCACCCTCTAGCACTCCCCAAATCGCGAGGAATTGATTTAGACACCCAAACCTTGGACATTCTGAAGGTCACTTTAATGGCCCTTAACACTTCTAACCCTAACTTAGCTAAAGATTGCTGGCTATGTATGACATTGGGCACCCCTATGGCCCTCGCCATTCCTTCAAATTTCACTCCACACGAGGTTACAGACCCCACTCATCTCAATTGTACTGCTGGCCTGCCATTTAGGGTTCAACCCCTGGCCTTTAACTTTGCTTCCTGTGCACAAGATTTCCTAAACAATAGTTATGCAGTTGATGTTGGATTCGTCACCTTTGCCAACTGTAGTCAAATAGTTAATTGTAGTTCCCCTCTTTGCCCCGCAAAAGGACAAATATTCATATGTGGGGGAAACATAGCTTTGACCTTCTTACCTACCAGTTGGATAGGGTTATGTGCTATGGCTACCTGATTACCTGACATAGACATTATGCCTGGGGATGAACCCATTCCCATCCCCAGCCTTGATTATGCCGCGGGCCATAAAAAAAGAGCAGTTGTACTTATTCCTTTATTAGTAAGATTAGGAATCTCGGGAGCCCTGGCCACAGGTTCGGCAGGACTAGGAGTTGCTGTACACTCTTATGTCAAGCTCTCTAATCAATTGATTGATGATGTCCAGGCCTTGTCTAGTACTATTCAAGATATTCAAGATCAAATAGATGCCTTAGCGGAGGTTGTCCTCCAAAATAGAAGAGGATTGGATCTTTTAACTGCAGAACAGGAGGGATTTGCTTGGCCTTGCAGGAACGCTATTGCTTCTATGCAAACAAGTCTGGCATTGTTCAAGATAAGATAAAGAAGCTCCAGGAAGACCTGATAAAGAGACGAAAAGAGTTATTCGAGAACCCACTCTGGAGCACATGGAACGGAATCCTACCCTACCTTCTCCCCCTGCTGGGACCTTTGGCTGGGTTATTAGTGGTTCTTTCGTTAGGACCTTGTCTTTTTAACAAATTGATGGCCTTTATTAGACAACAAATGGATGCTATAAAAATGCAGCAAATTCAGGTCCATTATCACAGGCTTGAAATGGCCGATAGAGATAACTGCACAGACCTTGAGAAAGCAGATTATGATGATGCCCAGTAAAATCAACGGGCTATTTTGGCTTCCTCACCTTGGTGCGCTGGACTGGACAGCCAGAGACGGGCAACTGGAGCTCACGTGTATCACCAACCACCGCCTAAGACAGGAACTGGGCCTTTTGCAGCCTTGCCTTCCAATGACGGGTAGGGTATAGGTCGGTCCCACGTGAAAGCACCCTGACCTAAGACAGGCACAGTCGCCTCAAGGAAAAATGCTCTTTTTATTATATAAAATAAAAAAGGGGGACCTGTGGGAGACCGCTGAGAGACCTGCGGTCGGCGTCCATTTTGCAGTGCATCAGCCATCTTGAGAGTCTTCTTGAATTTAGCTTCTATCTTGAGTTAAGTTTCGATTTCTCTGAGCTCTGCCGGATTCCCGTAAGTCATGTGCTCCCACCGTTGCCTGGTTACTTGCTGACGTCAACCTCCCTCGCAGACCGAACCTCCCACCGTTGCCTGGTTACCCGCTGACATCTACTGCCCCATTTCCGCACTGTATATATACCCGTGGTTTCCGCCTAATAAATGAGACTTGATCAGAATCCTGTCTTGTCTCCATTTCTTGTGTCTCTTGTCCCTCTGTAATCCCCACTCCCCCTCTACAGTCTCCGTTGATTACCCGCAGGTCGGGTCAACAGATGATGTATTAGTCGGCTTTCCCACTGCTAGGTAAAACACCTGATACCTTCGTGTTAAAGATGAGATCTACGTTAGCTTACAGTGTCAGAGCTTTCGGTCCATGGTCAGGTGGCTCCATGGCCAAACATCATGGCAGAAGGGCACGGGTGAGCAAAGCTGCTCACTTTGTGGCAGTCAGGAAGCAGAACATAGGGGAAGAGCAACAGAGAGGAAGGGACCATGGACCAGGTACAGCCCCAGGGTCCCATTCCGAGACCCACACAGACACGCCTAGAATTGCGCCTTGCTAGTCTGGCAAACCAATCAAGTTCACAATCAAGATAAACCATCACAGATGGCCACAGAATGTGGGATCTGGAATACAAGTGACAAACCCTGCACCCTGTATCAATACAGAACAGTTCCATTTGCATTGCTTGATTTGGATCTTTACTACAATTTATTTAACTAGCATTTTAAGTAATTATAGATATAATATATAAAATTAAACATTACAGGCCTAAAATTATACTTTTGTTTCGTCTTTTTGAGACAGGGTTTCACTATGCAGTTCAAGCTGGCCTTGAACTCACTTTGTAGCCCAGGCTGGCCTCGAACTCCCAGCAATCTTCCTGCCTCAGCCTCCCCAGTGCTGGGATTACAGGTGTGCGCCAGCATAGCAGGCTTTAAAATTATACCTTTAGACTTCCACCTTAATCCCCAGAGCTAACTATTCATGATAGTTACTTGTGTGTTCTTCTGTTCTTCCATAGCAACATATATTTCTGAGGACAAGTGGGATAGTAAACATTTATTATGCAAACTGCTGGGTTTACCTCAAAATTACTTTTCTGTGCAGATGAACATATACGTATCCTCAGTTTTTCAGCAGCTGTTATCAAAATTTGGTCAGCAAGTCATAATTATTAAAGAACACTTATTTCTCAGGTTTGCCTCTTATAAACAAAGCTCTATGTCTTTGTCCACTGTTTTATTAGAATGTTTACCTTATATATAGGGAGTTTTCTAACTCTTGAAGAAATTAGCTCATTTTCTCTTATATTTATTTTTGACTACGTCCTATCTTTTTACACTGCCTGTGGTATTTTTTTCCATAAAAGTTTAAAATTTATATGTAGTTAAAATTATCAGAATTTTCTGTATAGATTTTAGGTTTGGAATCTTCCTTACAAAGACCTTATCTTTTACAATATTATGAAAAACAAATTGCCTATGTATATTTCTAGTACGTTCAGGGATTTTATTTTTAAGTAGTTAAATCATTTGTTTACTGGAGTTATTTCACCATGAGCAGTGTAAGGGTTTTTTTTTCCCCACCAGATAAGAATCGCCCTGTCTAATCCTTCTTACTAGTACCAACAATTATTATGTCATGTATTAAGTCGTACATCCTTCCCCACCGATCTGCAATACTACCACACTAAATTCTCACAGTATTTCTCAGTTACTATGTTTCTCAGTCCCTTAGGATCCTCACAGAGCCTGTGTTGCTAATCTGTCACATAAAAAAAAAAAAGAGATAAACAACAGAATGGAAATATTCTGCTGTGTAAGTCGGTAGGAAGGTTCTTCAAAGTCCCGACTACTTTTATAGAGAGCTGCATCTGAAGTTCAGTGATCTCCAGCAGGTGCAGCACAAACAAGTGAGAAGGCAAGGATCTTGGGCAATCTGGGGTTTTGTTGCTTTTAATATAAAATCCCTCCCATTAGATACTTGGATTTTACGAGAGCATGGTGGTTTTTTAATGAGTGCATAACTGAAAGAAGGCTTTGCACTTCAAAGCCTGTTGCTACTACATCCACTGCATTAGTCAAGTAAGTAAGGGGATCAGTTGCAATGAGAACTTCAAGTGTCTTAGGACACCCTCTGCAGTGAGAGAGCCTTTCTGAAGGTGATCGCAGGCAGACAGGGTCCTGCATCTTTGAAGTGTACTCAATGCAGAATCAATCCAAGAACTCACAGATACTAGTTATCAGCTTGTGTCTATGCACACCCCAGAGAAGGTTTAATTACCGTAATACATATTGGTCAATTCTTTGCTTTTAAACTTTACCTTTTGCCCACCAGCAGATCAATATGTATTTTAATCTTCTCTGTTTTAGAACTGGTTTTAAGACTCACAGCAGAGGCACAGATTTCACAATCATTAATTGCTATTATCAGCCCCTTTCATTTCCTAAACATCAGCAGTTTCTTAAAATTCTGCTTTCTTTCTTTTAGTACGTTTTCCCTCCTTGTTCATCACTTGGTTCTATTGTGTCCTTCAACCAAGTAGAGTTTACAACTAGCCAATAATGTGTAGAAAAAGAATAAGCTGAATCCTGCATTGATTAACCAGGTCTTCTGACTCTGTCAACCACTGCACACAAAACGCAAGTCGTCTGACCACTCGATGAATGCTCCCAAGTACTTCCAAGGCACCAGGTAGGCCTACCTAAGGGTAGAGGACACACATGCTTTCTCTCTCTCTGTCTTTTATATAAGCAGCAACTTTGGATGGTCAATTACATATTACAGTGTAAATTGCTTCTTCCTAAATTTCAGGATTTTCTAAGTCAGGTTGGAGGTCAGAAGAATCTGCCATTCTCTTGCTGCCTCAGGCAAGTCACTTAATCATTCTTTTACCCCATAATGTGCTCATGTGTAAAATGAGATAGCAGGGCATTTTTGGAAATTATGAAGAAATCTGAACAATGTATTTTGCATAGAGCCTATTTACCAAGACAAGCAATGGCACAGAGCCCAAAGCAAGGTTGAACTCGGTTAGCAGTGGTCTCACTGCTGACTTGTGGACTAAAGAAAGGGTAATAACCGGATGGATGAAGTAACTTGGCTAAGTGGGTAAGTGCATTCACACCTATGAATGCATTGCTTGTGACTTACGAAGAAAGAGAATTTGTATGACCAGTCAAGCAACTGAAGCCCTTCCACCCAGGTACTGCATTACTTCAAACCAGGGTATTTGTCTGTCACGTGATTAAGGAGCCTCCTTTCTTGTGCTGCTCTTTGTTTCCACAAAGCAATGTTCCTCGGTTATCTTCATGGAGCTTGTTTTGTCCTAAACACGGAGCATCCATGCTTATGGAGAAGACCCAGAAATGCCTACAATGTGATAAATTATCATAATTCTACTACTGGTAATAGTTTGGTGTGTTTTCTCTAAAATATGTGCCAATATGGATATTTCCATTGTATGTAATACACAAATCAAAACTGGTTTATCTATATTTGTACTTCTACTTCTAAATAGCTTTGGCTCTGAAATGTAAATCCATTTCTTCAAAAGTCCATAATGACTTGAAACAGCGTAACAATTTGTTTTGGTTGAGCAAAACAGACTTTTTGTCCTGCTGCATGGTTTAGTTCAGTGATGGTGAATTGGTCGCAGCTTTCAATGATAACCAAGAGCTCATTCAGGCACACGTATCTCCCCACCACTGGCTTAGTATACTATCTATGGAGCTCTGAGTAGAAAGTTCATAAATAGAGCAGATTTCCTAGCCTAGCTTTTTCATGAACTGTCAAACCATGAGAGTGTTGCAGTTTCAAAATATTCTATGAAACCGTAATTCTCAAAATTGCTTACTAGTCCCTTGTATGGATATGTCAGCTGTCTGTCACTGTGACAACACACCTAAGAGAGCTACAGCACCTGTAAGGAAGAAAGGCTTGTTTTGGCTCATGGTTCCAGAGATTTCAGGCCATGGTTGTTTGGTCCTGTTGCTTTGCCCCTGTGCTGGTACAGTACCGTGATGGGGAGAGATGACAGAGAAAGCCTGTTCACCTCACAGCAGCCTGTGAGCAAAGAGAGGAAGGAAGGGACTGGAGTCCCAAATCTCCTCCAGGAACACGTCCCTAGTGACCTAACTCCCTTCCACAGGGCTCTTCCTCCTGAAGTTCAACCACCTCCCACATAGCGCCACAGGCTGAGGATTAAGTCTTCAACACACAAGGCTTTACAGAACTTTAGACCATATAAACCACAGCAAGGAATATAAAATTTGACAACCCCTTGTTTTGCTTTTACACATAACTCTATGATCTATATCGTGGACAGACATTTTAGCTTAGCTCTCTAGTTATTTTCTCAGGCAGGATTCCTAGAAGCTGGAGCAAAGGCTCCACCCCCTCCCACCTTCTTACAGAACCCGCCCGTGTCTCCTTCAGTGTTTTCCTTTTGTGTCCTTTGTGTCTAATAAGAGCCGGTAAACCCCCTTCACTCCAGACACAGAGCAGCACAGGGCACTGGACCACGGTGAGTTGAGGGTCTTAAACTCACCTCTTTCGGTTCCTACATTGGAAAATGGTGTGAGTTAAAGTGAGGGTGGCCATTCCTTGGCCATACAGAACTGGGGTCAGTAGAGAAACAGAGAGGAAGCTGAAGCACAGAGAGCAACACTAATGAAAACACAGCCAGCCTGAGAAACAGAGGCCACATTGCAAAAGGCTTTTTGATTTGTTAGGAATGAGGCTGGACTCATAACCCCCTTTCCTTCCACTAATTTTTGAGTGGGATTAGATCCTCTTAACCAAATTACCCTGAGAGAGCGAGGACTGTGCACCATTTAGCTATGTGCTGAATACTCTCCCTCATAATGCTCACAAGAGGTCAGCAAAGAGGTATCATCTCCCCACCCCCTGAAATAAATTCGAGGTTCACGAGATTAAATAACTTTAAGTTACACAACTGGTGAATGAATCTGGTTCTACATTCTTATATCCCTTCCCTGGTCCATAAACACTAAACAAGTTCAATTACTGCTGACTGAATAGAAATCCTCAGAAGTTCCGGAAGGCTATGTTGGTGCCATGATTTCTTCATTTATATTAAACTATAAATGTAATGCATTTTACTCACACAGCAGCATTATGTTCCACAGGAGAGGAAGTGTGCTTGACAGACCCAGAATATTCTCAAAGAAGCTTACATTCTCCCAATGGGATAAACTACAACTACAATATGAACTTTATCAGAAATTCTTAGAGTCTAACAAAAGTATAAGGCTTTTCAGTTATTAAAAGAATTGAAAGCTTTTTATTGTTCATGAAAAAGACAAACTCCTCCCTTTCAAATTATTCTACTTTATAGTACAATTCCTTCTGGCTGGGAGGAGAACTTCAGACAGTTTTTCAAATAACCTCAGCCATTTAATCTGTACCTTTAGGATGTCATGCTGAGAGTGTATGGAAAAGAGACAGACAGTGCCAGGCAGGGGGAGTGGGGAAGGGAGGGGGCTAAGGAGAAGAAAAGACAAGACATTGTTTCTGAAGTCAAGAATCTCCCAGCTTTTATGGCCTACTTTAAAATGAACTAGGTATTTCTAGCCACAAAGAACTCCTGCCATTGTTTAGGTAGTTGCAACTTAAAAATCCCCTTGTTTACTCCAGATGGGTCTTTCCACTTACTCATCATCTCCTTCCTGCTGTTAGAACATTTTACAGAAATGAGACACTTTGACTGGAAGTTCGAATGCTATGTTAATCACCTGGTGCTGCAATAACAAAACACCGTAGGCTGGGTAGCTTAAGGAACAAACAGTTATTTTCACAATTCTGACTGCTGAGACATCCACGATCGAGGTTCCACCTGGCTTTTTTTCTGGCTTGCAGACAAACACCTTTGCACTGTCTTTACAAGATGGAGAGAAAGGATGTGAGTCAGCCTTATGATACTATAATAAACACCAGCCATGCAACTTCTTATAGAAAAAAAAGGTTTACTTTGGCTCATAGTTTTAGGGGGTTATTCTGACTTATAGTTTGACTCATGGCCAGTTGGCCAGGTTGTTTTGGGGCCTGTGTCACTGTAGTACATCATGGTTGGACAGTGCGGCAAGAGCAAAATTGTTTAACCTATGTCTAGGAAGTAAAGGAGAGAAAGAAGGGCCCAGAGCCCCACAGTGCTCTCCAAGGGTACATGCCGGTGACTCTAAGAACACCCCGCATCTCTTAGAATCTCTACCATCTCCCAATCACATACCAAGGGAGAAAGCACTTGACACAAGGCCCTTCAGGGGATGCAGTATTCTAGAGCCAAACTGTAGCACAGAGCCACCTCTTTCTCCTCCTCCTTCTTTCTTGAAAAGCTTCTAATCCTATCATAAGGACTTCCTCGTCATGGACTCACCTAACGCCTGCTACCTCCTCCAAAAAGCCTATCTCCAAATGTCATCACATACAACATAGGAATTTTCAAAGACATACTCAGTACATAAGCAGATGCTTTGAACTAGTTATTTTTTAAGAAAACAATAATTTTATGCGCAACACCCAAGAATACCAAGAACTTAACCATAACAGACTGGATGCACAAATAGGGTATAAACTTTGGACACGTACCAAGAACTGTAGTTTGAGAAGACTAGAGGAAAAGGGTATAGGCAAATGGTTTTGGACCACAAGTGATAGCTTTCAGGCTAGATTTGGACGGTTGCTGTTGGGACAGAATCAGATTGGAAAGCATATGCAGGAGAGAGTAGGGAGGTCACCATCTGAGGAACAGATTCTGGATGCTCAGTGTGTAGAAAGGGAGGGCGAGGCCTGCTAAACCTCCTCTCCAGCATGTGCTGGGGAGACTGCTGGGGTTAGAAGCTTAACGTTGATCTGAGAGTAGCTAAAGAAATTGTTCTGGAACCTTCAAAATCTTGTAAATAGCATGAAATTATAGATATTCAGTTGTTGCTTAAATTCATTTTGGGGATCTGATTATTACTGTTTTTGGAAAATCATTTAAATAAGCCTTTGGGATCTACAAAGGGAAACCCAAAATCCTAATTTGACACTGAACATTTGAGGAAAATATCAACTGCTTTGTATAATATACCTAAAGCTCTCCTTAGTATGGGTGCAGTTGTTTGTATCTGCGAAGTACTTTAGGTGGACAGCTGAGATTTTCTTCCTTTTGGTTCTTCTAGGGCTTACCATATAAACAGAGTGCCTCGATTCTGAGTGAAGGAGAGATACCATAGAGCAATCCTGTGTGGAGGGGGAAGCTGGCCTCTGATATATGGCAAAAGATATTAATAAATCCTGTAATCCATATTAATAAAGGACAAAAACCATCTGATCACCTAAAAATTCAGAAAATATCATTTGACATAACTGAACATACTTAAACATCAAAAATTTTCAACAACTAAGAAGAACAGAAGGGAACATCACCCACCTCACAAAAGGTGAGAACCTCATTTCTGACATCTTAGTTAATGGTAGAAAACATGATTCTCCCAAGATCAGGAACAGGAAGAGTATGTCCCACTCTAACCACTACTATTCTACACTGTAGTATAGAGGTTATAGCCAAAGCAATTTGGCAAGAAGAATAAATAAAGGGTATTCAGGTTAGAAAGAGAACTATCTCAATTTCAGATACCATGTTGTATATAGAAAAATCCAAGGGAGCTGGAGCATAACAGAGAGAGAGAGCTGCAGACGGAGGTGGGCTACACGGCCCCACGCCCTTCTCACTCCAACACCAAGTAGGAAGCACGAGCTGAGTTACCAGGATTCGGCTCCCACCCTGAACTCCCTCTCTGAGCACCATGAGTCCTGGTGGCCTGAGCAGGCATCATGTGATCCTGACAATGGGCTGAGTTAATGGGCTTCAGGACTCACCCTAAACTACTAATAGGAGCACCAAGAGAGACTCCACATTGCTTGCATATATGAAAAATATACAAACACATAATGTCAAACTACGTGAAAAGTAGCAGTCCTGGAGCCTGAGAGACAACGTACTCTACACAGCACACCCGAGAAAATCCTCCAATTCTTCCCGCGAACTAATAACTAATCTTAGTACACACCATGGACTACCACGGTGAGCACAGGTGGAGGAGAGCTCACACCACTCGTGCCCAGCATCTTAAGTGCACCCAGTGCCCAACAAGATTGAGTGGTGGGATGAGGCGAAAACATGGAGCTAGGGTGTAGACCTGCCTCTCTAGCTGGGAGGGGTTAGTCTCCAAAGACACTAATGGCCTATGAGGGGATTCCAGGCACTTTGGTGGGGAGCTTGGAGGCCTGAGGGGGGAGGGGGCTCCCTTCAGGTTGCATGAGAGCCCCGAGGACCTAGACTGTGCCTCCTGCAGAGCAACATTGGGACAGAGTCCAGGAGCTCCACTTGGCCCCTGTAGTGTGCCGGGTGCTCCGCCCAGCCCCCGGGGTGTGCCAGGGGCTCCACTCTGCCCCGGGGCGTGCCAGGTGCTTTACCCCGCCCCTGGGGTGTGCCAGGTGCTCTGTCCTACCCCCAAAGCTCCACTCGGAACCCAGGGCATGCCAGGCGCTCCACCCCCCACAGCTCCACTTGGCCCCTGGGGCATGTCAGGTGCTTCGCCCAGGCCCTGGGGTGTACCAGGCACTTTGCCTGGCCCCTGGGGTGTGCCAGGAGCTCCACCCTGCCCCCTAGAGTTCCACTCGGCTTCCGGGGCATGCCAGGTGCTCCGCCCAGTCCCCAGGGCATGCCAAGCCTCTGCCCAATCCTGGAGCTCTGCCTGGCTTCTGGGGTGTACTAGGCATTCTGCCCAGCCACCAGGGAGTGCCAGGCGCTCTGCCCAGCCCCCAGGAAGGCCCTGAAGCCTCACCTGAGCCTATAGACGCAAATGCACTGACAGAGTCTGGCGGTTCACTGTGTAACTCCACCTACCCGACTGGACACTCGACGGCTGTGAGGAATTCCCAAAAGGTGCTTCTCTGCCTCCTGCCATAGCAATTTGTGTACACCCACGTAATATACAGCATATTTAGAAGCAGCCAAGTCTCTGCCCAAAGTAAGAGCATGAGGGAGTAAAAAAAAAAAAACCAAAAGTGCAGTTATTACCAGTGGGAAGACCACTGGTAGGGTGGTAGAACAGAAGTGGAGAAAATTGATTAATTGAATGAGCCATCATCTGTCTAACTTAGTAATAAAGACAAAGATAACATTGTGTAATGCAACATCCAGAGGTAAACTCCTGCTATTTTCTCTGTAATCTGGTATTTCCTTTAGTGTTTTTGTGTTAACAAATGCAAAGACAACACTATGTAATACAGCATCCAGTGATGGTTCCCTACTGTCTCCTCTGTAATTCAGTATTTCCTTTATTGATTTTGTTATAACAAATATGAAGATAACGTTATGTTATACAGTATCTAGTGCCAATTCCCTACCATCTTCTCTATAACTTGGTATTTTCTGTGTTGTTTCTGTGTTATTCTGGGTTCTTTTGTCTTAAAAATTTAAAAAGAAAAAGAAAAAAAAGAAAGAAAAATCCAAAGGAATACACACACACACATACACACACACGCACACACTTAAGAAATATGTTTGGTGAAGTATAAGAATTGCACACTGAAATTTTTTTAAAAGTCACTGAAAGAAATTAAAGTTCTAAATAAATGGAGAGGTATCCCATGTTCATGGCTGAGTGACATTACTGTTACAATGACAATTCTTTCTCAATGGATCTATCAATTCAAAAAAATATCAAAACCTCAGTGGGCTATTTTTTTAAGAAACTGACAAGCCAATTCATATGGAAATGTAGGGAGTCCACAATAGCTAAAACATCTTTAAATTAAAGATTATGAAACTCATAGTTTTTAATTGCAAAACTTACTTTAAATCTGCAGTAATCAAAATAGTGGTATACTGGCTAAAAGTAGACAGAATTGAAAATAAATTAAAAAAACAGAATTGAAAATCAGAAATAAACCTTTACACTTACAGTCAATCTACTTTTTTTTGTTTGTTTGTTTTGTTTTTTGTTTTGCGGTACTGGGGATCGAACTCAGGACCCTGCACTTGCTAGGCAAGCGCTTATTCCACTGAGCTATATCCCCAGCCCCAGTCAATCTACTTTTGAAAAGGGTACCAATAAAACTTAATGAGGAAAGAACAGCCTTTTAACAAACAGCATTGAGACAACTGCTTATCATGTGAAAAAGTTAGATCTCTATTTCACACTGTATATAAAAATTAGCTCCAAATGAATCACTGATCTACTTGTAAAAAATAAAACATAAGGAAGATATAGACTTGCTATTTACAGCCTTGGAGTAGGAAATGTTTTCCTGGATTTGACACCAGAAACCTAATGACAAAAGGAGAAACAAGTAAACCTGACTTCATCAAAATTAAAAACCTTTGTGCTTCAAAGACTACAATTTAATAAGCAAAAGAATGAGAGAAAGTATTTTTAAATTTTGTATATGATAAGGGTCCTATATCTAGAATGTAAAAATACTTACAACTCAAAAAGAAAAAGAAAAATTGCCCATTTAAAAAGCAAAGCACCAAATAGATATCTCTCCAAGAAAGATATACATATGCATAATGAGCACACCCAATGATGCTCAATACCATGTTATTAGTAAGATACAAATAAAAACCACAATGAAATTCCACTTCACACCTATTAGGATGTCTACCAGCCAACAGACAAAAGCAAATGTTGTTAAGAGAAGACAACGGAGAAGTTACAATTCTCAGATGTTACTGGTAGGGATGTAAAATGGTGTAGTCACTTTGAAAACTCCTGAAAATTCTTCAAACCTTAAACTTGAGAGTGCTCACACAGTCCAGCAGTTCTATTAGGTACACACCAAAGGGAAAGGAAAACTCAAGCCCACACAAAAACTTGTACGTGAATGTTCATACAAGTATTCTTCATAACCTCCTTCCAAAACAGAAACAACCAAATACCAGTCAATGGATGAACAACATGCCTTATGTCCATACAATGGACTAAGAGCACAACGAAGCACTGAGGGAAGCTGCAACACAGACAATCTTCACAAAGTGAATAAATATCATGCTCAATGGCAGAGGCCAGATATAGAAGGCAATATACAGGATTCCATGTGTATGAAATACATACTGTATGCAAATCCACAGAAACAGGACATAGATTATGGTCACCAGGAGCTGAGATAATACAAAATTAAAGGCGGGTGCCAATCGGCACAGAGATTCTCTCTGGTGTAAATAAAATGTTTTGGAATTAAGAGGCAATGGTTATACATTATTGCAAATATTCTAAAAACTATGGATTATGTACTTTAAAAGGGAAAATTATAGTATGGAAATTATATCTCAATACAGCTGTCTTTTTTTAAAAAAAAATCTATTCATAGGCCAAGGATGTAGCTCAGTGGCACAAGCACCTGCCTGGCAAGTGCAAGGTCCTGAGTTCAATTCCTGGTACCAAAAAACAAAACAAAAAACTAAATAAATAAAAATAAAAGGGTTTGAGTACAAAGGTCCTGGGTTCATCCCAGTATCACACACACACATGAAATCTATTTACTAATCTAGGTGTCTGACCTCTGAACTGCTGCGAAGTACATACCAGTAGTCAGTGGGTGACTTCAGCTGTAAAAGTCATTTAAAGTAAAGCAGGTTTCTACTCTTATTAACTTGATATGCAGCAAAGGCTGTGCTGGACTTCCTCAGGAATATCTCTTATGGAGGATAGGGATTCTGCTTCCCCACAGATTAAAGAAATAAAAAGCCCCACATATTGTGAAATGACTTTGAAGTGGATCACAGTGTCCATGTGTCAGGACTACTCTGTGGATCCCTACACACTGTGCATCAGTCATGTAAACTGTGCTGTACATGGTGCCCTCAGAGAAGTGTCCATGTTCCACAGTTTTCCATATGTAGTTTTACTGGAGAGGCCTCTTACTTTTAGACTCAAAGTAAGCTTAGAAAAAGTGTACCACAGTTTGCTTATTGTTTGAAGAAGAAAAAAGACAAAAATAAGATGCCTGTTGTGCATCCTCCATTTATTTCTTTTGTAGTTCTTTTTACTGGCACCCAACACAATTCCATTCGTTCTGGGCTGCATTTAAGATTTTTCCTTTATGTTAATACCCAAAACACAGAACCAATCTTTTGAAGACAGATAGCTCACCTTATATTCTTGTCATTAGTGAATATTTATGAATATCTGATAGCTCTTTACCTGTCATATGAATCTTCTTCAGATCTAAATGAGGCTTTCTCTTATGTAGTTTCCTACAGCAGCACACTTCTTGGGCTGCTTCACTAGGAAGGCTCTGTCAACAATCAGCATTTCACTGGCATTAACATGCAGTAAAAGACAATGAAGCATGACTCAATTAAGTCACAAAAAGATGTCTTCAGATAATATAAACCCAGTAGTTTTCAAAGTCTTATGGGGGGATTCTGCTGCCTGACACAAGGTCAGTGCTTTAAAAGCAGATGCCTAAGCACCTAACACCGCTACATACAAGATGATTTAGAGGAAAAAGCAAAACTCTGATTTACCTTTCTATACTGTGTGCTGAATATTTAACAGGTTACAGTATGTAATAGCAATTAGGTATCAATGATGAAGAGAAAATTTTCTCATTGTGATGTCAAAGTAATTTGCATACAAGATACAGTTTGGAAGACTTTTGGAGTCAGATCTGTTTAGGAAACAACTAAAAAAAAAAGATTATACAAGGAGTCGTCCAGAAACAAAAAATGCACTAAACATTCACAGTATGAACTCAAAAGATGTCTGATATGTGGGTATGCCAATCAACACATCCCATGGCCAGCAAGAACCTTACAATAAAATTGTCAAAGTTCAAGAAAAAAAATGGAATTCAACCAACAGGTAAACGTACACATTTGTGTCTCCCTTAACCGGGAGGACTAGATGTGTTCCTTACACAACCAGAGGGTTATCTTTTTCTTTCAGTTTCTTTTTGGCTGTACTTGAAATATTTATCACTCTAGGCTTAGAGCTTTAGTATTTTAGGTTTGATAATATTGAACACAGTGCAGTTAAAACTGGTCTCATTTCTCTTACTAAACCAAAGTAAAATGAAAAGGATTCAAATGTTACAAAATAAAAAATTCAGATTTCATTGTTGAGGAAAATTATTAAGATTCTTTCACTTTGGTTGTAACAAAAAGTGGGTACCAAAGATAGGTCAAGCTTATGGTCAAATAACAAAGAAAATATTCTGGCACATTTCAGAATTTTAAATTCCCAATCATTATCTTAAGATATGATTAGCACTCGCTTCTTTCAAAGTTGAACTTTTTTGTAATAAAGTTATTTTTTAAATGTGAATAAAATTGAATCAAATAAAAACAATCATCTAAAGTAGATTTTTTAAGACACACTGGAAATGTGGTATCTTCTTTTTTTTTTTTTTTTTTTTTTTTTTTTTTTTTTTTTTTTTTTTTTTTGTCTTTTTGAGACAAGACCTCCCTGTGCAGTTCAGGCTGCCTTGAGCTCACTTTGTAGCCCAGGCTGGCCTCGGACTCACAATCATCTTCCTGCCTCAGCCTCCCGAGTGCTGGGATTAGTTGTGCACAACCATGTAAGGTTGTGATATCTTTTTAAAAATATAGTAATTAAAATGCATTTCAAATAACAGATTAATTGAAGAATAATAAAAAATGACAATAAGAGTGTGACTAATGCAGGCTCAATAAGGAAAGTCACTGCTTATTAAATTGAAAGATCAAGCATATAAAACTGATATCTAAAAACGAATTTGGAAATTCAAGTTAAGAAAATAAGTGATCAGGTTTAATTTTTAAGTGGGAACAATTTTACTATTGTTCGTATCTTAAGACTAGTAATCATGTTTTTAAAAGATACTAAACATTTATTGGCTGTATTCATTTCCTATGGCTGCTGTAATGAACGACCACAAACATGAGGCTGAACAGCACAGATTTATCCTCTGAAAGTTCTGGAACCTCAGAGACAAGGATCCAGTGCCTTGTCTTTTTCAGCTTCTCACTGCTGTCTGGATTCCTCAGACCAGACCCCAAAGCACAGCCCCCTGTCTCTGCCTCTGTCATTCCACCTTCTTCTCTGTAACCATATCAATCTTGTCTTCCTCCCTTAACATGGTCCATTTCGTTGCATTTCAGGCCCACCTGGGCAATCCAGGCAAAGGCCCTCACCTTTTTGTCCTATAAGGGAACATTCATGGCTTCCAGAGACTAGAATACAGTTATCTTTTGAGGCCATTATTCAGTCTACCGCATTGGTCCAGAAAAATATATTTTACAAATTTTTCCTAAAGTTATACAATAAATCCTACCTGAATTAGCTACACATAGCACATGTCGCTGTTCTCCGTTTTAATGGAAGTAATAACTCGGTGCATTTGGCTGGCCATCAGCAGATTCCATGAGGTCTGTTTCTGACGATATCTATGGGGTCTCTCAGGCTGAGCCAGAGACCCTGGGCAACAGAGTAAGCATTTTGATTCCTCTTAAAGACAAGTATAAACTTAACTGTTCTTTTAGCCAACAGTTACATATACATTATTAACATGGATGCATTTTATTGTGTCTGATCAATGCATAGGAAATCTAGCTTTCAAACCAAAACTTCTCAAAATTATTAGGAACCAATCAGGATAATTATTTTCTTTTAGTTCTTCTCTTCTCTAAAAAACTAACACTATTTCTGGAAGGCAGACTTGTCAACATAATGTAGGCTTTGCAGTTACACTTTAGAGCTCATCTGTGATCTTAGGTAGTAAAATATTTAGTATTTCAGCTTCTCAGTTATTCATCTATAGAACTGTGACACAAATGCCTTTCCCAAGGGGCTGGGGATATAGCTCAGTGGAATAAGCACTTGCCTAGCAAGCGCAGGGTCCTGAGTTTGATCCCCAGTACCGCAAAAAAAAAAAAAAAAAAAAATGCCTTTCCCAGGTATTTGTTGTGAGAACATTAGAGTTTTGCTATAGTGGCTGGAATATAATAGTTGCTGAATAAATATTACCTACCTTCCAACTTCTACATTAGAAAACACGCCCATAAAACATGCAGAGTGAAACAGAATCAATTTACTATTATTCAGTATGATTTACAGAATTCAGATGTAACTAGTAAAGTAACATGGAAACTGTAATGATCTCATTAAATATTCAATAGTAGCTTATATTATAAATGTGGCATAAGAAACAGAGCTCCTATGTTTAATAACAGTCAGACTTTTGGTAAGAATGGTAAAGTGATCATTCTATTATTTAAAAGTTTTTTTTTTTTTACCTGTGTCATTAAATTATTATAGAATTAGCAATTCCTGCAATTTCCTAAATCTTTGTGCATTTGTATTATATCATTCCAAAACATTTACATTAAAAATACTGGCAAACCCTCAATAAATAAATGTGACTTAGGTATCAGAACAATAACTTTAAGAATCCCTTTGATAATGATGGGTGATATAGGCATTTTTCTAGATCACAGAAGGTTAGTAAGAAAATCTACACACCGAGTGTAAAATAAAACTTCCTTTCCCCTACAAAAATATTTGAAGTAATTCTCTTGAGAAATGTCTAGTCTATACATCATTCTTAAGGAGTTAAAGAAGCTGATAGAGCAACTGTCCTTGCCAATGCAACACAGATCTCAAATATGCAGCAATTGGTCACTAAGGTGCTCAGACGCAGTCTAGAGTTTCTCAGATCTCCATAGGATATGTCATTAAATCTTCTCCTCCTGCTGGGTCTGACTTCTGGGGAAAAAGCATATGGTATAAATATTACTATATTTGGTAGTGAATACTAATGATTGCTCAGGAGGCTCATCCTTCAGTTTCTATGGCCTTTAGCATCTAGCTGCTTATAAATGTGACATGCTTCAATTTGATTTAATAATCTTTTTGACTTAACAGTTCAGAATTTTCTGTGTAAAATCTATCAGTAAGATCAGATACCCACATATATGGAGAGACATATATATTTATTTTTGTAGTTATGCCATTAACAGACTGTAAAATTAACGCAAACAGACCAAAGCCTGTCCAAGGCACATTTTACAAAGGTGCTTATTCCGCTTAAATTAGTAGAAATAGAAATAGATTCAACATGAACATACATACACAAACATAGACATGTAAGTTACACAGGGTAACACTTTTTCTATAATGCCAGAATGGAAGCTCAATGATCACACATGAACTAAAAAACTACATATTAATTTCCGTATGAGAAAATTCTAATCACTGTATGAATGACAGAAGAATGTGTAGAAATTATTCTATGATCTACATAAAACAATCAATGCACACTTTGTATTATAACAAAGTCGAGTTTCATACAGATTACATTATACGAGGCATATGAAAAAGAATTCCAAAGAAAGAATTATTTTGTTAAAAGTAAATTTTATGTCATACAGAAAGCTCCACACAAAAGTCATACTGGCTCAGTAGCATAAGATGTGTTACACAGTAGGACAGTAACGTGCTAACTCAGACAGCGTCGATCATTTGGGTAATTTGACTAATACCATAAATAGCTTACAGATTTCATTTCTTAAGGCCAATAAAAAAATTCTCAGAAGTTGGATATACCTGAGTCAAATGTCATCATAAACAACATGGATTCCTTAACTTATATTGCTATTTTTAATGTATCCATAATGGAAAAACTCCATAGTGAAAAATAATATAAAATACAGGTTTTGTAACAAAATGCTTTATCAGAAACTACAGTTCACGTCAGTAGTTACTATCACTGGGGAGTTAACTGATTAAAACAAAAACAAATACATATTACAAATATTCCTTTGTTCTTCACTTACCATGATGCAAACTGCAAGGATTTAACCTTTAAGGGTTAAAGAGTTTAATCCATGTCAATGTCTGATCTTCTGAAGGCGATAAAGAACAGTCTGTCTAGCGATACCCAACAGAACATCACTTTGTCAAGCCACAAAGCACCCAAAAGCTTGTCAAGTAAGTTACCAGAAACCTCTTTGTGGTTAGAACTCAGCTCCTTCCTGCTTGACCTATTATTTGATATTTGACCACTCGGTTGCAAGACACTTGCTCTTTCTAGCTGAAATGTCACTGGGGCATCTTGTCAGCTCCCCGACATCTCGCCCTGACATACAATTTTACTTCTGTGTGCTACAAGGCAGAAAATGCAGGGCAATGGCCTTGTTTTAAATTCTGTCAGCATCAAAGATGGGCGTCACTCTTGGGTCCTACCAACAACAAAAACAAAAAAGGAGTCTATTTTGAAGGTCAAAATGGCCATTACCTTGAAGTTTTTTAGTTTATACTAAATATATTACCTGCTATACCAGTGTGGGAACTGTCCTTATAAAGTGCCTAAACATACCACAGAAATCCCCCCAGTACAATTGCTCTACTTTCTTATCACATGCAGACTTGATAAAAGGATGAGTTTTCAATGCCTGCAGGGACCAGATTCAGCAGTTAACTTAACTTGTTCAAATGGGCAAGTGGTATCATGTAGCTTTACAAGGAGCAACCTGACCTTCTCACATTGACCAGGAGTG
Source organism: Dinomys branickii (assembly GCA_004027595.1). Taxonomy (NCBI): domain Eukaryota; kingdom Metazoa; phylum Chordata; class Mammalia; order Rodentia; family Dinomyidae; genus Dinomys; species Dinomys branickii. The sequence continues at coordinate 55,323 of PVLD010001013.1, read as the reverse complement.
ACATTATTGTGCAGGAGGAGGAGCAGTCACATCATTTCTGTTTTGCACAACCTGCTTAAAGTTTGCAACTAAATGCTTGTCTTCAGTTGAGCTGACAAGAGAGAAGAGGGGCTCAGTGAACCATGGCAGGGCTGCCATGAAATGACAGGAATCATTGGCATACATTTCAAATAGCTCTCTCAATCCTATTAAAGTATTGCAGTCCTGCTTTAAAATAGACAAGTATGAAACAACTTTGATAGATAGAGACTAAAATGGCTTATTGATTTTTTTAAGTCCGAGGGAAATTACCCAAAATGTGTCATTCTTTAACATTTAAAAATATGTTACATAAAAATGAGGAACTGTGATAATAAATAATGCTTAGAGAAGAAAAAGTGGGTTATTTTCTTATTTGAGACAGATACCTGTATATATCAAAATACTATACAATATTTTCAAAAATCCACTCCCACTTGTGCTGAAACAAAATTCAACTGATAAGGAAATCCCCCTTCAAACAATTTTAATTGTACTGTTAACTGTTCCTCCATTTTTGTTTCATAAAGTCATAATCCAATCTGCGTTGGTCCTTTGGCATTAGCAGACATGGTTACTGGAGAGGAGTGAGACGATGTTAGAGAATGGGGTGCAGTTTTTATAAATGTCTCCTTTAAGAAAGCATAGGTTGTATCAAGTTCAGCTTGCAAGGGCAAAAAATTCCCCACACCAACTGTGTCAGCAGGGAGAGCAGCTCTTGGAGGAACGGAGAGATTCGAGTGGTCCCTTGATCCTGTCTGTGACATACAAAAGGAAAAAAAAAAAAAAAAACACACTGAATTGAAAATTCTCAAACAGAACGAAAAATAAGGAAGTAGACTAGTAATCATTATTATATTAGGTAAGATAGAAACTGACATCTAAATAATCTATCGGATAATATGTAAATATTTTCTAAGTGACTGGTTGTCCTACACCAAAAGCTTTTCAGAAAAAACAGGAGAAACACTAAAACTTAGTATAAAATTATCATTTCAAAGTCAGCACACTCAGCTTCTATTCACTGCAATTTACAGAAATCAACGCTAATAGTATTTATTCATTATGCTTATATTATGTGCTATATAATATAAAGATTAGACTGCTTAGAACATGAACTATGGATAGCTATGTTTCTAAGCCTATCAGTAGGATTTATCTAATTGACAAATATAGCACAAAGAAATGTACGACAATCCCAGTGACTTCTGCAGAATAACACCCCGAGATATAAAATTCTAGTGGGAAAAGCTCTTTGCCTTTACATCTGGTAATTATCCCACCCTGCTTTGATAAGGACTGTTCTAAGTACATGTATTTGGAAATTGTGTATCAAAATAAGGGAGTATAACATTAAAAACAGTCTTACATATTTTAAAACATTGCTGGTCCCTCCACTGAAATATCACATACACATGAAGTACTTGAAAACAACACTGGCATTTTGATAAAGCTTTGCATTTCAGCCTTAAGTGACATTGGTAATTAGTAGTCTAATTTGATTTGAGTGAAGTCTTATCAGTAAAGCAGATAAATATTATTTTATAACATTTAAAGCTAATAGAACAACAGTGATCAGTTTGATGTTAGAAGTTTCCAGGTTCCCAGGAAATAAATATTGGATGATATCAAATTTAGTCACAAGTATAACCTCTCTAAAAATCACATTCTGTACAATAGAGTTAAGAAAACAGCTTCCTGGAAGACTGTCTTATAGTTTTGAAAAGAAAACAATGGATAGTATAGGGTCTGCTTTATTACATCATGTCATACAAAACTGCTTCTACATGTAGAAACAAGCAAGAAGCTATTGCTGGCTTGAGGGAAGTATTAGAAATTCAACTGTTGTATATGTTACCATTTTTGTAGATTTTTTTAAAACTACAACGGGAGGAAAATCAATGTCTGCATCTAACACCTAGTTCAGCAATTTTCTTTGATCTCTGTTCTTTTGATTTCTTGATATTCCACTGTAAGCCTATAGCTGACGGAAATCATCTCTTTTTATGCTGGAATTAAAAAAAAAAAAAACACCTAAAATGGCCACTTGGATAGCTCTATGAAGGACAAGGTTTATTTCATCCCTACTGAAGGACAAGAACTTCCTAAAACCATGTAACACCCTGTTTGGCAGCACTTGCAGAACCTTTTAATAGTAGGCCCAAGCATATTCAGAAGCTGAAAAAGGTGCTCCATTCACCACGGGCTGGAGGCATAAACTTCTGTACGTGTATTGCTATTAAAATAGCTTTTCTGGTGTTCTTTCCAGCTGTGAATCTGAACCAGCAGCATTATAACCTGATCAGCTTTGCTTCTATCAACACTACAGTGCCATTTTCTAACTTCTTATTCTGCCAGACCTGGGGATAAAGGAGAAGCGCAAAGAGCAGGAAATGGTCCAGCTTGACTATCTTCTTAATGAAACTTAGTTTAACAATAGCATTTTACTGTGATAAAATAATACCACTGGGCAAAGCTTCAAAAGTTTGTTTTATATCTTTTTTAATACTGTCAAGTTATAGTATGTATTTATGGAGCATTCAAAGTGCATTGTAATTTTTAAATATAATATGAAATGATTAAACCAAGGTAAATAACCAATTTATTACCTCAAGTATTTGACCTTTTTGTGATGATAACATCTGAGATTTACTTCATTAGTGATATTAAAATGTACAAGGCTATTATTAGCTATATTTACCACACTGACAATAGATTTTGTTAAAAAATCAAACATACTGTTGTAGTCAGGATTTGCAAGGGAGAGGAATTAAAACAGGACACATAATTTATAGGATTATTTTATAATATTCACCCAAACAGTCAAATGCAAAAGAGTACAAGAAATCTGTCCATACACTAGCAAATCAAAGAATCTAGCTGAGGGCTTGGATCTCATGGCAATGTTCTTCAGAAGTCCTGCTGAAAACCTAGAGGCCACGGCAGTGCGCCCCCCTCCCCATGAGTCCACCCGGAGGCCAAGAGCCCACAACAGTGTTTCGTGCAAGTCTGTTTCAAGAATCTGCACTGAAAAGGCTCAAAGGTCAGTGGTGGAAGCTAGAAAGTCTGCACCAATGGGATGAAGGATCTGTGCCACCAGGCTGAAGGATCTGCCCTGGAGCCAGGAAGTGACGCTCAAAGTAAGGATGAGAGCTCACAAAAAAAGAACTGCAGCCATCCTCAATGACAGCAAGGTCCAGAGCTCTTCCGATGATAACAGCTGAGTTCCTATCAGGAAAACCAGCATGATAAGCTTCTCCAAGAGAATCAACAGCACACCCCTGCCTCTCCAGTTCTTCTTTATGCTGTTGGCAACAGTCCTCAGGTGGGCCCTCCACAGCCAGCACTACACTGATTGAGTTCATCCTCAATTCATCTTCCAATGGGTCGAATTTGACCACCAGTTGTCAATGCACCGCACACACTTATTCCTCCTGTCTTCATACCCTTTAATTAGCAGCTCTCTGTCCCCTCAGACAAGCCTCTGCCGAACACATTTGTTCATTCTGCTTCTATGAATTCGTTTGCTTTAGGTTTCACTTTGAGAACACACATTTGTCCGATGTTTGGCATCATTTCCAACTTTATCAGTGTTGTAACAAAGGACAGAATTTCTCCCTCTTGGAGGCCTGAAGAGTATGCCACTGTGTTTATGTCTCACATTTTTGTCCATTCATCCAGGATGTACACAGTGACAGTCCACTCACCCAGTGACGGCTGGGTACCATCAACTGTTAAGGTAAAAATCAAGCATATCTCCAACATACTGATTTCAGATCAACCCCAGAAGTGGGGTTGCTAGATCACAAGGTAATTTTGTTTCCATGTTTGGGCGTTTTTGGTTTTTTTTAGGCTGTTTCTAGTTCTTTAAGTTCTGGTCTAAGAAACCTATATATGAAAAGGGATGGTGTGTGGAACCAAACAAGGAAAGCCAGACACCCTCCAATGGGTATTTTGTTCCTTATGTTCTAGATTTGAGAAAGTAACTGTGCCACACTGACTCATGTTCCTGTTTTGCCAGTGGTAGAGACATGTATAATATCCTCCAACCTATGTGCTGTATTTAGTTTCCTTTTTGTTTTTGTGACATATTATAAATAAGGAAGGCATCTTGTAGGAAAGATCTCTACTAACTTTGTAATTCTCTGTAATATTCTTCAGATATTGGCACTCAGATCCCTTGTTTGCCTTTTCTCATCCTTTCTAATATGCCTATTTTCCACTGTGTGTGGGAGAGTGTCCTTTCATCTAAGTATTTTTGGTAACTAAATACCCTTGAAATGGGTGTTGAGTATTTCTCTAATATTTCAAATTAGTCTTAGTTTTTACACATTATCTTCTGATCTTATGTTCTAAACATGGAAAATAACCTCAAACCCATAGTTGAGAAGGGAAGAGAGAAAGGAAAGAAGGAGAAGTTTCCTTAAAGACTTTTATCACCAAAAGACATACCCTCCAGTGAGCAAGACAGGCTTACTTTTGTGTAAATGAAAACAAATTGTTGTTTTTGCTACTTGGATAATCTGCTGTTCTGCTAGAAAATAAATTTTTTTCATGAAATGGGATAAAATCTGATTGTATGTCACTTAGCATAAAAAGAAGCCCGCAAAAATTCTGGTAAAATTTTGATTTGAGAATATGATGTTAAAATAACAAGTAAATATTAATTATTTTTCTTGTTATAAATAACATCCAGAAATAGTTCATAATGCTTTTTTTAATGTAACAGAGAGTAAAATACAGTTAAGTAACTTTTTGTCAGAGACCATTAAAAGTTAATATTCACCACCATATGCTACATTTTAAATCTGTAAAGTCTATGGTCATTTAAACTACTTTTTAAACTGTTGAGGTGTTCAGGTAGTCTCTTATGTAAATCTGAGTTTAGGCAATTTTTCAAAAAGAAATTAGTTACTGGGAATAAAAGCTGGTGTCGTGTGAGTCTTTACAGCAGCACTTTTCCTTACTCAATAAGCTGTAAATGATTCCATCTGAGCTGTTACAGCCCATCAGCGGAATACATATTCACAATACCAAATGTGTCCACTAAATTTCTCCACTTTAGAAATCTTATGAAATGTAGTAATTGGACACATCCAACAGCCATTTTCAGAGCTTTAAAATCTTAATTTTTAAGAGTGTTCTCCAAACAACAAAAATAAAGCATTAGCCTAATAATAAAATAACCACTCAATAAATTACCTGTGAATCGAAGCTAGTTTGCCAAACGAGGTTTCTGAAACAATGACACCAAGCCATTTGTCTCCCCTGTAACATTTATGATCAAGTTAAGTCCTCTAGCATTTAGTATGATGAGTAGTGAGGGAAAGCATGACTTAGTGAGCCTGAGCAGTACTGCATGGAGATTACGCTGAGCACATAGAGTGTGGGAAAAGAGACTTTAGACTGGAGCAGACAGACTGCAGTTTCTCCTCTCCGTTCTGGTAGAACCTAACTAGGTCATTGTAGTCCACTCAAGTCTCACTTCCCTTGTAGATACCCTGCCTAGAAAGTGAGGGGCTGAACTGTCCCCAGCTCTGACGTTCTACAGGTCTGTATGTACATATATATGATACAATATTAAAACCTAATTCATCTGGGCGATATCAACCTAGAAACCAGTTTCCCAGATATAATACTTAAAGATTTCAGAGGGTATAGACAGCAGGGAATCCACAGTGCACATGGTTCTTAAAAAAAAAAAAGAGAGAGAAAAATAAGATCAGCCACATTTAAATAAGGTGGCTTCATTCAATTAAATTCACTCATACATATTTCATTATTTCTACCTCCATGTTGATATTTTAAGTCCTGTACATTATTGACTGGTTTTGAGTAAAAGTGTTCTACGTGAACTAATGAAAAAATCCAAGCATCCAGAGGAGGGCACTATAGTAAGGCCTTCTCACCATTCCTGCTTTAGTTCCCAGTGTCATCTGACCACTACAGAGTCAGTACTTAAATTTTTCTCCCTTCCAAATACAGTATTTAATAAAAATATGTAATATAACAGCCACTGTTAATCCTTACCATTTTGTTCTGAAACCCTGTATCATTCTTATTGCTTTTGCTTTGTTTTGTTTTTGTCTATGTTGTTGGTATTTTGCTATTATTCTTTTTTTTAATTCTCCTTAAAATAAAATAAAAAAACAAATACTGTACTTTAAATTAGTTAACCAAATTTAAGTTAGTTTTGCAATTCTGCCATTCTAGTGTCACAGGCTGCTGCAATTTACATATGCCATCAGAGTTGGCAAGAATCATATATATAATCTGGAGTAATTCTCTTGAAATACTCAATTACATACCTGAGATACATACACATGTATATACATGGACACAGATATTCACCTGATAAATATGTATGCATATATTTACTTGATATATGCATTCATTTATGTGCACTCATGTGTCTGCTATCTCACTGTTAAGTAGTAATTTCTTATATTATAGTTAACAATTCTAATTTTTAGTTACCAGTACCAAGCTTGTAGAAATACTTTATGCATTCTTCTTCCTATAAGCCACTAAACCTTAGTACAGACCAGTTCAGCTCTCTAGCTCACTGACAAAAAGCATGGAAGTAAGTATGAGTCCATGGAGGACTGTAAAAGACTTTGAGATTTAAAAACGACCATTATAGAGGTAGAAATAAATCTGAAAATACAGGTAGAACATAATAACCACAAATTCGATTCACAATAGTTTTATCCTTAGGCAGATCCCAGGCCTTAAACCCATATATCTGGTCCAAGCTCAGCCTGTACTGCTGGGTGGGTATGGAATACTGACTGAACGAACAGTTCTGACTCCATGCTTCCCTGCAGCCATGTCCTCTGCCGTGTGACTCTGCATCTTTTTGTAGCTCTGCTTCCCTGTCTAGTTGTATCTACCGCTTCCTCACCAATACGGTACAATCCTGTGAGTCCTTAAATACAGCACTTCTTACTTCACACCAGCCTGCCTATCCACATCTCCTTTCGGTTGGATGAATTCGTACTTTTTAAACTCTAGTCAAGGTTTATCTCATTTGTATGGCCTTTCCAGAACTTCTTCATACCATTTCCCATTATGTGGATAACTGCAACATCCAATCAGACTTTTAAATTCCTTATGATGATTTATTTTACTATCTTTGCTTATTTGTATACTTTAGATTTTTCCTATAAAACTATGAATACCTAGTGTGACAAAGTCATGACTTTGTATTCCTAGAATTTTGGAGAATATTGAGGACAAAAGAAAATTCTAAACTAGTGCATGAATGAATGAACGAACAAATGAACTGCTAATACGCTTTGCTGTGATACTGCTACCTGGTTATTTTATGCATATATAGATTATGTCTCATATAGAGGTAGCATAGTACAGTGGAAAAGGTATGGACTTTGAAGCTGAAGAGATCTCAGATTCCAAATTTTATTCTGCCATACATTAACTATGTGATCCTTGACAAACTAACATGTGCAAGCCTGTATCCTTATCTGTGAAGTAGAAACTATAATCTCCATAGGGTTATTATAAAGAATAAATAATACATACAAAAATGCATAGCCCAAAATAATTTTTCACTTCTCTTTATACTTACCTCAAGTTATAATAAAATCCAAATTTATAATTATTATCTAACATATACTAAGCATATATATGCACTATGCTAGCCTAACTTTAAAGACATTACGTGAATTTTCACAACTCAAGGCAAAGTACTGCTAGTACCCCCATTTCACAGTTGAAGAAATTAGAGTTCAGAGGAAGAGAACACATTTCCCGAGGCTGTACAGCTCGACAGTGTAGAAAGGGATGCAGCTCTTGGTATGACTCTCCTACTGCTACATCTGACCACTATCTTCTCACGCTCACCATGAAGGTTCAGCCTCAGGTTTATTTTGTATGTAGAGACAGTTCATAATCACAGTAATGATTTAAGAAATCTCTGTGACTAGAAAATAAATGTACATAGCTTGTACAAAGGCTAAAAATATTTATATTTTTGATATATACTTTATTATATTCCAATATTTGAATGTGCATGGTAGTAAATTAATTTATGAAATTTACATAAAATGGAAGTTCCAGCCTTCACCAAAGGAGCCTCTCTATTGCTGTATTCAGAGGTTAAAATTCAGCATTGAAGTTTTAAATTACAGTAGGACATTTAAACCTTAATTTTAAATTACTTTGAAGATATCTTGTACCTGACAAGATAACAATTCCCATTTTCTTCTCTTAGATGTTTAAATTTCTTGACATGATTGAAGATGGAAAAAGAGCCAAAGAATTTTCCCCAATTGCTTTTGTTCCTACTTCTCTTCACGCCTGTTCTCCTAGGCTGCTCCTGTCCTGCCAATCCCAACACACCTGATGGCAGAGTGCCAGAAAACAACAAAAAACGCAAAAAAGGCATTCTTTCTCTGGGTCTTAGAAACACACACTCTTAAACAGCTTCTTCTCCCAACAAAAAGTAATCTAAAGTGTAAGTATCTCCATAATTCAAATGTACAAGAAATACAAAACTTGAATAAATCCTTGAGCACACAGTATAAAGAAGTGTCACTGCAAATGGAAATAGACTGGTTTTAAAAAGCACAACACACATGCTAACAATAGGGGTAACTTTCTTAATTTACAAAAAGGCTTATGCAAATCAATTAAAGAACATAATTAGAAACGAAACTACTGGCAATATATTGATTGTGATTGAATTCAGTTGTAACAGAAAACCCCAAAGTGAAAGGCTTAAGTAAAAGAAGTACACCCACTTCTGACCCAGCCACATGAAGCGAACAGGAACCCGGGCCAAACCTCTGTCTCGGGCTCCACGGCTCAGAACGTGGCTTCCATTTACAAACACCTTCTCAAGTCACACACATTTGCTTACATCTCATTGGCCAGAATTTAGGTCAAATGGCTAACTTAGGCTTCCTTTTATTCCCCCTGAGCATCCCAGGTAATATTCAGAGATGCTATTACTAAGGAAGAAGATGAAACAGATACAAGCCAAGCCTGGCAGTTCCGCATCAAGCACGAACTGCCTGCTTGGTTGAGGTGTACAATAACCAACAAACATGTGAAAACAGGCTGAACTTCATAGTAATTTGAGGTTTGTATTGAGAAAATGTGCCAATGAGATATTACTTTTCAGATATCAGATGGAAAGTGTAGATTATGTATTCTCTACTGAGAAGAGAAAAATAAAGCAAACTCATGCCATGTAGGTAGGGAGGAAAGCTGATGTAAACTTTCTAAAAGACATTTTAAATGTATTCACCTGTAGTCAGGGTTTACAAGGGAATAGATTTAGTACAAAGCATATAATTCATAGGATTATTTAAACATATTCACCCAAAAAGTCAAATGCAATAGAGACCCAAAGAATCTAGCTGTGGGCTTGGAGACCACGGCAATGTCCTGCATGAGTCCAGCTGAAGACCTAGAGCCCACGGCAATGCCCTGCACAAATCCAACTGGAGGTATAGAGCCCATGACAATGTCTCATGCAAGTCTGTATCAAGGATCTGCAATGGGAAGGCCCAAAGGTCAGTGGTGGATGCTAGAAAGTCTGCACCAGTGGGATGAAGGATCTGTCCAGCAGCCAGGAAGCAATGCTTAAGGCAAGAATCAGAGCTCCCCTGCTGAGAACAGCAGCCATCCTCAGCAACATCAAGGTCCCAGTATTCTCTGACAATGAGAACAGCTGAGTTCATATCAAGAAAGCCATCATGGTAAGCTTCTGTAGGAGAAGCAACAGCACTAGCAACTTCCCCTTCAGATCTTTTATGCTTTTGTCAACAATCCTGAAGTGGGCCTTCCACACGCAGCACAGTTCAGCTGGGTGTCACAAGTTGCCCATTAATTAATCCACCACATCCACCATATCATCCACTGTATCTACATATTATACCATCAGGCATTTCTCCTATGTCTGCATTCACAAAAATTTATCAAGATAAACACAGAAGTGTGTACACTGAAGTATTTTTAAGTAGAAAAACACTTAAAAATGAAACTGAACTCTCCATCAACCGAGGGCTATTTAAGTGAAATATGACAAAATATAGAATGGAATCACTTAAAAACTGAGATAAACATATAAATATAAACATATAAACAGACATACGTCCATGTGAAAAAAAGTTCAAAATAGCATGTGTATAGATAGGTATAAATTCATACACAGATGCTCTTTGACTTACCATGGGGATATGTCCCAATACACCCATCATAAATTGAAAATACTTCATGAAAATGTATTTAATACACCTACCAAGCACCACAGCTTGGCAACACAGAGCACTACCAAGCACTGGTCATTTACCCTTGTGACTGAAAGGGTGGTGATACGCTGTAGCTCCCTGAGTTGCTCAGTCCTACAAGACTGCATCACAGGGGATGTGCTACACCAGGAAAAGGGCAAAATGCAAATTTTAAGTATTATTTCTACTGAATGCCTATCAGTTTTGCATCATTATAAAAGAGCTAAATTGTAAGTATTGTATGAACTTAGGGACCATTTGCACATATTACCTATATCCACATATATAATACATTTGCATTTAAAATATAAGCATAAATACATGTATAGACAGCCCTATGTTTTCTGAAAAAACAAATCACAAAAATTTTTCTTTGGAAAAAAAGGACTCAGTTGGAGTATTGGTGATGAAAAACTTTCAAAACTTAATATTTTTCTCTAAATGATTTTTTATCTTTAAAAGTATTTTAAATCTGGAGCAAAGGTTATAAAGTAGCCGTTCACAAAAGCAGAATTAGAGCTGATTTACAAATAAGTGGGGAAAATAGTAAATTCCACCAGCAGTCCAAACTGGAAAGTGAATGAGATATTAGCCAGTGAAGGTTAAACTTTAAAAAATTTAGTGACATTACAGTGTTAGCAAAAACCCTGTGAAGCAGGCACTCGTAAACTGCCAGCAGTGGTGTAAATCTGGGTGACTTTAGGGTCTGGACTTGAAATGTCCCCGCAAGCCTCAGGTGTTCACTTCTCGGAAGCTGACTGGGGCCTGGGGCACTGCGCCAGTCAGCGAATTAATCCACTAACGAGGTCAGTAGCTTGATACGCTTCCAAGAGGTCGGGTGCCGGGGCGGGCCCCATGGTCGGGTGCCCGTCCTTGCCTGTTTCCCTCCTTACTCCTGCTGGCTGCCATGAGGGGAGCAGGTTTCCCTCTGCCAGGCCCTGCTGCCAAGATGCTTCCCTGAAAACTGTGGGCCAAGATAACCCTCCCCTCCTTCAGACTGTAGTTATAAAACACTTCACCCAGGGAGGGGAAGCCGACTAAGACAGATTGTAAGTAGGGAACTGTTTTAAATGGTTAATGCCACTTTGCTTCAACAATTCATTTAGGTTAAGTTCCTTATATTAATAACAGACCTAAATGGTAAATTATCCAGTATTTAACTTCAGAATATGGGCAAATTAGCTACAACTCCTTGATAGCCTATTATGTAGCTATAAAATTTATGATTATAAACTTTTGTTTTTTATTTTATGGAAAAAATAAAATTTCAAAACAAAATAGAATAACAATATTTAATACATTGTATACTGTTATCTCCAAAGTAGTTACTCAGAGTATAAGATATGGGTGTAAAAAGTTCTCTAAATGAAATTAGCACAAACCTTTCCCTTCAATGAACTAGGAAAAACTAGTATTTTAACTATATTGTATTTTTCTAACTTTTGGATAACGTGGACAAATGCTTCAGCTTAATCAAGGGTCACCAAACTTTTTAAGTAAAGGACTAGATTAGAAATACTTTATGCATTGTAGGCTATGTAGTCTCTGCTACAACTACTAAACCCTGCTGTTGGAATACAAAAGTAGCCACAGATAATATATAAATGAGTTATCATGGCATTACTCCATTCATAGTTTATTTATAGACGTTGAAATTTGAATTTTGTAACTTTGATGTGTCATGAAATATTCCTCCTCTTGTTTTTTCCCCAACAATTTAAAATATGAAAACTATTGTTAGCTTACAGACCATACAAAAATAGGTGGCAGGTGTATTTGACCCATAGGCTATACTTTGTTGTAGACTATGGCAAGTGAAAAAGTAGTACCCAAAATTATAAAATTACACAGAATATTTTTGAGGTACTAAAATTGTTAGAACTTTGTCATGGTTTGTGTCTAAATGTCCCCCCAAATCTGCATGCAGTCATGGGGCAGGCTTCTAGAGTTTATGATTGATTCATAATCCAATGTTGGAATTATGGATGTGAGTGCTACACTTGTCCTGGGGCGGGTAGTTTACATACAATGTAAGGGAGGGAAAGAGGCTGCCTGCCACCGCTCCTCCTCTAGTGCTCTTGTTGCTTTTGCTGTCTTCTGCCACCATGAACCGTAGCCCTCTGCCATGTGCCACTCTGCCTTGGAGCCAAGGAAGTATGGACTGAAACCTCCACAAACTGTAAGCTAAATAAAGGCTTCCTTCCTTAATACTGAGCATCAGGAATTTTCCCTCAGCAATGAGAAAAAAGTAACCAACACAAACTTTTCTCTATTCTCTTATAATTTCCAAATTATTTATAATAAGCATCTGTTACTTTTGTAACTAAAAGTCCTTCATTAAAAGTGACTAATTATATATAAATATATACTGAAACTACATATATTTTCTATATATTAAAATACATATGAGTTATGACTAAGATGTGTGGTTAAAATGAAAATGAATTGGTTAGATGAGGTCTCAGAGGATAGATTAACCAAGCATTTTAGCAAGTTTTGAAAAGACTTTGATTTACCAGAGGACACTCTCACTTGAAAATTTTAAGTTATCTACTTACATTCACAATCTGACACTGAGTAAACGCATAGAAAAGTAATTACACTGAATAACTTGTACTCCTACTCTGCACAAATATAACTCCTCTGCCAAGGGGCTACTTGGACCCTGTGTGCCTTCATTTTACTTCAAATAGCACTTCCAGCTGCCAAATTACAACTTCTGTGGTCAAATGTACACACGTCACACTCTCTCTGGGAACTATTAGGCAAAAGCTTTCTGACCACTTTTTCATTACTGAAGAATTTCCTCTTAAGGTTGTAACCTTTTTAAAGTTCAATGTCAAAAATTTAGTAATAATCTGAAAGCTATAAACTTAGACCTTTTAATAGTATGTTTTTCTCCAAGTGAAAACACTGACTAAACTCACAGGTAAAGAGAACCACTTAGAATGTAAAGCTGCTTGACAGAGATGACTTTCCTAAGCCTTGTTATTAGGTGTCTTCCATCACATATCTTAACAAACTCAACAACAGATTATCATTTTACAATTTGAAACCCATTTGCATACCTTTCCCTTCCATTGTTCCCTTATTACCCCATTATATCACACCTAAAACACCTAGCAATTCTTCAGGGGTGCTTCACAGCTTTTAATTCATTGCTGACTGTCAGTGTGTAAGTTCCATATTCCCTAAGGCTGTGAGTCTTTGACCAGTCCAGTTCTCCTTTTGGAAGCCTTGTCCTATTTTCAGTTAAAAGAATGCAGTTCATTTCTCATTAAGAAAAGGACACTTCAGACGTAAGAAAAAAAATCATGTGAGCTGAGAGTCATATTTATGGAATCCCTTCAGATCACAAGCACTGCACAGTGCATACCAAGACAAATCACTAGCTGGCAATAACATTCCCATGAAATGTAGCAATGTTAATTTTGAAAGAAGTAGGCAATTTTCAAAACCCTCAAACCAAACTCATCTCTAAAGGAGAACATTTTGTGCAATACCTATGAGAATAATGTAACAACCACAGACTTCCAGAATAATATACGTACCAGTTATACTTCAGGAATCTACTTTCTACATTATCAATTCCTTATCACAGATTTCCCTGTTGTTGCATAATACATAAAGCATGTGTAAATTCATATACACTCTATTAATTCTTCAAGATTTGTTAATTTATTGACAATAATTTACACATTTATCTACAAAATGCATACTATAGAATAAACAAATCAGGCTAATTAATAATTACTTGATATATTTACTTTTTGTAAAAAAATAGAACTTACATGTCAAGAATAGTTAGTAACTTAGTACCCTAGAAGACACGTTACTTTATATCTAGAAAGAGATGGGAAAACCATGTCGTGAGGCAAAGATGTGTCACCAAATGTCATCAGTACATTAACCTTAGAACTGGAGATAAGACCCAGTGCTGTTCAGCAGCCTAAGTGGCAAGCAATAGTGACTGGCCAGGCATGTTTCCTCTGTATCTCTTCTAGAAAGCAGGCATGTCTGAGTGGGCCTGGGTATTCCTATTCCACAGGCCTGTTTTTCAAATCTCAACCCTGCTCTTTATAACCTCAAAAACGTTGATGCAGCAGAGAAAGCCATGTCACATGAACATTGTGTAACAAGGAAGCCAAGTACCACTTCGCTTGCTCCCTACTGTGTCACTTCTTGCTTTTCATTACATATTTTAATACATTCTATAAACTACAAGGGGTAATAAAAATATGGTGGTTGATTACCTTTTTAAAATCTCTGATAGTAAAGGACATATCTCCATTAAACCCCCTCAAGATACTCTCCCTCCCTTCAAACACACTTATCCCATCAGTGTTGCTGCTTTCTGAAACAGTTCTGTAACTCCTCTGTCACCAATCTTTTTATGGGGGTTGATTAATATTTTGTAGGGATTCAACTACTAGAGCATCCTTGGTTGGTAAAAATAATTCTCTGGCTATACTTTATATTTCAAGGTGCTCCCCACTCCAGGATAATGTCATTAACCTTCTCTTCTGGATGTTCAACAGTTGAGGTTTGGAGACCAAAAATTAGAAACATAGATGGGCTAAGCAGATAGCCAATATTTTGGCCCTAGCCCTCTGAGGTCAGTGATATCCCATGACATAAGAGAACCTTTGTTTCGACATCCTGTAACTCGGTTGAGTCCTTATCTTCTCATCAAGGAAACTGTGCGACCACAGAGAAAAGCCATTCTACAGTGTGTGGTGTGCCTAAGGAGAGTCACCAGGAGAGAAAAATCTCCCAAGCTTTCAGAGAAAGCAATTTGGTCAAGCAATGGCTGTGACTCATCCAGAGGGCTGACACAGAACTGAGAGGCACAATACATGGTTCCAAGGCAAATCCTGAGGAGATTTAGCTGACCTTCATAGATAGCAAGAAGTTAATTTTAAAACAGATCTCACCTTAACTTGCTCTTTGAACAACAGCAGAAAAATATAACAACACTAGCCATGTTTCAATTGCTATAATTACAAAAACAAAAAGGAGGAGTTTTTGGAGACCACTACAAAGTGGCTCTGAGCAGGTATTAACCAATTGGCTTTCTGTGTTGACTTGAGAATCTATCCAAGGCCTAGGCTCCTTATCTGGAAATGGCAGACTCATAATAAGTGACCCCCTGTGAGTCACTAATCCCTACTAGAACCTGTGGAAGTGGATGACGCCTGAAAGCCACAAAGGACAAGACAAGATCACAACCAAGGACACCTGGACTAAATCTCAATTAGATGAAGACTATAGCCTCAGGCATCTCATCTTCAGTGGATTAGCTTACTTAGAGAAGTCCTTGAGTGGTTCTGCCCTTCTTGAGTATTCCCCTCCCTTCTGATAACCAAATAAATATGGGTGACCCAGAGAAGGTCGTGGTCTTAGCCCAGAGAGAATCTGGAATTATATGAGAGGGCTTTGATTCTCCTGGGGTCCTGAAATCATAAAAAAAAAGTATGGTGCATGTTCCTTAGACATGTTACACATATCTTCCTTCACCCTATCCACTGCTGGCTCTTCCTCAAAGTCAAAGTAACCATGAAAGGTAAACATTTTCAATCAATTCAGGAGATGACAGCAGCCAGAACAGCATAGTTAAAGACACAAAGACTTCTAGATTCTTTTAGAAATTGGCAAGGACAACAGATGAATGTGTTAAAAATAAGGGAAGTATTTTGAGGGGCGTTAATGGTGGTGTTTCTTTTACAAAAATGACTTTTAATTTGAATATACATCATATTTTTAATCACACATCACACGTAATTAGTGTATCTTAATTTGGCCTGAGCAACCTTCTAAGACTTGTGGAACAACCTGTTACCAAACACATATATATGACTGTTGTAACCTCCCATAAAATATTTTTGCTCCCCAGTGCTAGCCAAATGCTTATCATGAAGCACGCCTGTTTTTGCCTATCTCAAAACTGTTCACATGCTGCTCTTTCTGTTTAGAAAGACATTTCTTTGATAGGTTAAGCCCGACTGCTGTGCAAGGTCACTCAGGCACCAGCTCTCCTCCAGACTCTCCCTGCACTTTAGATTAGCTGCCCCCGCTGTTATGGCACAGGGTGACCATTCTCTCTTTGTATAGACATACAATACTCAATATGGTACCACATAAAATTAATTTCAATGAACTCAAATTAGTTTAACTTTAAATTAAATTTTAATATTAAATTTAAAATTAAAGTTGAATTTCTCAACCATCCCCACCACATTCCTAGAGCTCAAAAGCAACATTTCTATCTTCATGCTGTGTTCTAATGGACAGTACTGGCAAAGAGAGTTGATTTCTTGATGGTACAGACATTTTGTTTGTTTCTGTGTTACCAGGGGCTTCTTTTGTGACAGACACAGAACAGGTACTCTATATGTCCACCTATCACTGAATAAGTAAGTGGACTTTTTCTAATCAACAGTCTAAAAGATAACAAACAAGGCACATTCTTATATTAAAGTTTCTGAAAAGTTTTATTGCAAAGACTTTAATTTCATTACAACTTCTTTCAACTCCTTTTTAAGCATCAAAATTTTAGACGAGACCTCATTGTTCCTTCCTATGCTTACCATTCTTGACCATCTAGTGGCTGGTCAAGAAAAAATCATTTTATTTTTACCCTGGGCCACTCAGAAAAAGAAATTATAAAACCTCATGACAAAAGACAGGGAGCATTATCTTGGCAAGTGTCCATTTTCAAGACATTCAGGCAGGAATCCTAGCTCCCTATAGCTAAATTTTCTATATCAGAGAAAAATGCATTGCTTAGTCTACTGCTTCAATTGTCAATTTTCATACTCTCTTGAGAAATAGATTCTATTATAAGCTAAATTTGGAGGCAATCTAATTGTTTGATGTAAACCTTCAAAGTTTCCTTTGCGTTGAATGTCTATCTGCTTGGGCAGAAAAGGGGAAAAGAGGGAATTTACATTCACTTTGCTAAACATTAGCATCTCCTGTTCAATCATTTGAATGCAGGACAGTTAGGGGGAAATAGCTTAGAGAACAAGAGTTGACATATACAGTGTAAAATCTTTTAAGGTACTTGGATTCAATGAGGGAGAAAGTGAGATGGAACCGTATTTCAGCTTCCTAACTGTGTTCCAGTCAGCAGGAACTTTGTGACAGGTCTCTGTCTCTCAGCTACACTTGACTGGCTTTTGCTGACATTCAGCTGTCAGGCAGCAACCCTTTACCAGGCCCTAATATGCTCCACAGCTTCACCCAATTAACTCGCTCTCACTTGGCACAGCAGCAAAAAGCTTCATAATAGGTGGTCAAGGTGCACAGTGTCTGCCTGCCCTCGAACTGCTCACATACAGCAAGATGTTTAACTACTTTTCTTCTTGCCTGTGTGCTCAGAACGCGTGCGACTACCATTTAGTTGTTCTACGTACTGAACTGGATAGGAATCAAGGAAACGGTACAGTGATACATTAAGCTGCTCCAAAATGGGCCTCAGGACAACTAATGTTAAATTTCAAGTCGGTCTCCTTCGGACCTGAAGCAGATTTAAGTTTTAGATTAGTAAAATTTAACACTAATAATTTATAGTTTCCCCCCTATATCACTGATACTAGTGTTGTATAAAGATTACCTTGAATAGAAAAAGAACATTTGACAAGGGTATAAATGTCCAGACACAATGCAAGACCATTGCCTGTAAAAACATACTTTCTGAAAAATTATAATTTCCCTTTAAATTTTGTCAAGACTCAGCCTTTCAGATGAAATTTACTGCACTTGAAAATGTGTCTGGCTAAGAGGCAAAAATTTTTAATACTTATTTTGGAAAATGGTCTGAATAATTTGCACATTTCTCCCAATATGTTCAGATCTAAACCTATAATCAGTTTTCATTTGTTTGTACTCTAGAAGTCTGAAAATTATTGAAAAAAATCAATGCTCTATAAAGAAAATGAAAACTAATACAAACTCTACTGCCTTCAGAAATCTACATTTGTAAAGCTTTATAATGGAGCCACCAAAAAATTTATATAAGGCTCTTTATTATTGATATTCAAATATAAATGTATATAGTGATTAAGACAGAGTTACGATTTCAATTCCAAGTATCCTCTTCATAATCAAAGCTGCAAATCTAATTACAGGATGGGGAATTTTAGCCTCCACCACCATGAACTCATCCCAGTAGAAATTTACCACTACACTTCAGACAAGACAAAACACAGTCTTATTATAACTTGCCATTCTTTGAGTCTAAGATACTTTGGAGTGTGGTGTTCAAGCAGCTGTGCTTTTGCAACATACCTTCAGACTGAAGGAAATCTTTCTACATAAAATGCAAATTTTATGTAATGAACACAAAGAACACTAGAAGTTGGATGTAGGCGTAATCTTGAGCACATCAGCAGGCAATGAAGAAAGTACCCCACGTGGGTTTTGTTCATTAGGTACTATAGCCACATTTTCTACATAGGTCTAATAGGTCTATCTAGACTCTAATCCATCTTCATCTCGTTTTTACTACCCTTGGGTAACTCTCATTTCTTGTGTACTCTTCTTTAACATGATGAATTCTCTTTAACATGAGAGTTATTATTCTCATTGATGAATAATATGAGATAGTGCTTAAGAGCAAGGACTCAGAGGATTTTAAAAAGATGGCAGAGTAGAAAGCACCAGGAAACACCAAGACAACAACAGCAAAGGCAGCATCAATCTACTTTGGAACTCTGGAGTGTGTAAAAGGTTTTCAACTTCCAAGAAGGAATTGTGATGAGTTTCATTCAATCTCAACTCTTAGCACAGTAGTAGCTACCCATCTGCCACCAAAATCACTATGGACAGATAACTGCACATATGTTCTGGAAGCAGCGTGCATATTGCTTGCAGGTTGGGCAAAAAGGACCCCAGCTTTCACATATCAAGATCTGTGCTATGATTGTTACTTCTGATCACAGAGGCACAGATAAAGAGATGACCAGTTTTGTTCATCCACAATAACCTCCTTGGGTGCAGTGACAACCAGGGGATTTAAAAGAGTGTTGCAGTTGGTATTTGCAAGAGAAACAGATTTAATGCAGGACAGAGAAATTTGCGAGATTAACTGACAATATTCTATCACTCTTCAAATGTAGAATAGTGCAAGAGATCTGTCCACACACTAGAGATATGAATAATCTAGTCAAAGGCCTGCAGCCCATGCAATGTCCTGTGCAAGTCCACATCAGGAACTGAGGGAATCTGTGATGGAAGACTGAAGCGTCTGCATCGGAAAACCCAAGGGCTGGTGCTAGAGGCTAGAAAGTCTATACCAGCAGGCCAAAAGGCTGGACACTGAAGAATCTGCACCGAAAGCCAAGAGACAACACACAGGTGAAGGCAAAGACCAGAGCTCCCCCAAAAAGGGCAGCGGTCATCCTTAGCAAAGACAATCAACCAAAGAGAACAGCTGAAGCCCCTCCAGAGAAAAGCAGACAGAGAAAAGCTCTTCCAAGGAAAACCAGCTGAAATCCTTCCTCCTGTTCTCCTTTTATACTGTTCTGACAACAAAACTCCTTAAGGGGTCTTCCATGCCCACAGTCATGCTGACTCAGTTCAGTGGGTATGCCCTGCTCAAGTTGACAATTAGCCAATTCACCACCACAGGTACAGTGGACCCTCGAGTTACAACCAGCCTCACATGCAAACAACCTGAGTTATGATCAGAGTGTTATGTCTAACTTACAACCAAAATTTTGAGTTATGTATGACCCAAATTCAGGCCGCTTGTGCAGTTGTAAACAAAGACTTGTGATGCCAGAAAAGTGTATGTAAGCATATATAAGCTTGTGTGTTTGTTGATTGATTTTAGTCAGTGTTTTATAAAATCACTATAATTACTTCTATCAAAATGGCCCTCAGAAAGCTAGAAAAAGAGCTAAGGAAGAAAGGGAAAGTAACAAAACCAATCACAAACAAAAAGAACAGTGTTAAAAGACAGAAGCAGACAACATTATATCAGTTTTTAGTTCTGATAATGTTGAGACCTAGTGAGCCAGAAGCAGGTCGTCGTGGGCTACAGACTCTCCCAAGGAGAGAAAGGACACCTGACAGAGCCAGACCCTGACGCTCTTGTGGCATGGGACTCTTCTTCTAAACAATACCACCTTCCTTGTCATCTGCCCTTCCTGCAAGCCTGAGCTGTCAATTTGAATGTTGAGTACAGCATGAAATTGTTGTTTCTGGAAAACCAGGCACATTTTACAACATTTTGGTAAATATACTACGGAAATTATTGGTGTTTCTGGTAAATTATGCATGTCATATAACATTTTTATTTAAAATGTTAGTTAAGGGGTGCTCTAGAAGGTTCAAAATTATGAGTATTTTCATTATTTCTTATGGGAAAAATAGTCTTCACTTACAACCAATATGAGCTACAACCAGCCCTTGCAAACAAAATGAATTCATAAGTCAAGGGTCCACTGTAGTATCTTTGTTCTTTTCATTATTCTTTTTCTACTTCATCCACTTTTTGGTGTCAGACAGTGAGAACTGGGGCATTTGAAAGCAACTTCATCTAAGATGTGATCTCACAAGCCTAGGGAAAGCAGATATTCAAAGACTTCAGAAGACTGTAAGCTTACACCTCAGGGTGATCCTTAGCATTGAAACAGCTACAGTAATTCTTTCAAATGGAGAAACACACCCATAAAACCATGGGGATGGGCAGATATGATTTCCAAGATTGCCACAATATTTCAAATACTATTCAACAGTAAAAAAAATCACAAGGCTTACACAGAAATGTGAATGTATGGCCCTTTCAAATTTAAAACAAACCAGGGACAAAATTAATAGAAATTGTCCCTGAAATAGACCTGATGGCAGCCCTATGAGCCAAATACTTTAAAATACCCCCTTAAAGATGTTCCAAGAGCTAAAATAAGATCTGGACAAACTCCAGGCCTGAACCAGATGGAAATATCAACAGAGAGAAAATCTAAAACAAAACAGTAAAAAACTTCTAAAGCTGAAGAGTACAATAATTGAAATAAAAACTACAAATGCCTAAAAGCAAATTTGAGCAGGCAGAAGAATCAGTGAACATGAAAATAGGACAATGTAAATCAGTGATCCTGAAGGCAAGAAATAAAAATGACTTAAAGAAAAAGATCAGACTTAAGGGACTTAGGTTATAATGTCAAGTGAACACTATATGTACACTGTGGAAATTCTAGAAGGAGGAAAGGGAAAGAGGTAAGGAGAATTCTTAAGAAATAATGCCTGAAAACTTCCTAAATCTGATGAAATGCATGAATATAAATGTCCAGAAAACCCAACAAACTCCAAGTAGGGTGAGTTCAAAAAGCCCATACCAAAACACGTAAGTGGTCAAAAGACAAAAAGAGAATCTTAAAATCAGCAAGAATAATGACTTGGCACATTTAAGGCATCCTCAGTAAGATTATCATCATACTTTTCATCAGAAAATTCAGAGGTCAAAGACAGAGGGCCACTCAAGTCAAAGTCTAAAAGGAAATAGAAATTACAATTCTGTATTTGGCAGAACTGTCCTTTAAAGGTGTGGGAGAAATGAAGATATTTCCAGGTAAACAAAATTTGAGGGAATTTGTTACCACTAGATCTTTGCTGCAAGAAATTCTCAAGAGAATCCTGGATAGTGAAATAAAGGTACGTTAAGAAGTAAGTAGAGGGGTTGGGGATTTAGCTCAGCGGTAGAACGCTTGCCTAGCAAGCTGGAAGCCCTGGGTTCGGTCCTCAGCACCAAAAACAAACAAACAAAAAAGAAGTAAGTAGAAGTCATATGATGAAAACAAAGTTGTCAACAAAGGTAACTATATGGGCAATTACAAAACCTAGTGTTATTGTAACACCCTGTAACTGTATTTATTGTTCTCTATATAACTTAAGGATGAAGACATTTTTTAAACAATTACTATCAGTACCGAAGTTAGTATTATTGTGATTTTGGTGTGTAATGCCACATTTCGATTTCTATATGATTAAAGTAATCAATAGTGATGACTTTTTACAAGGATATCAGTCAAGATCATTTAATGGGGGAAAGGCAGTCGTTCCAACAAATGGTGCTGGGAAATCTAGATGTTCACATCTGAGAGAATGAAGCTGAAGTCTTTCCAAACACTACATACAAAAAGTAAATTAAAATTGTTTAAAAATTTTAAGTTAAAAGCAGAAAGTATAAAACCCTTAGAAGAAAACAGGGCAAAAGTTCATGACAATGGATTTTAGAAGGACTTTCTTGATGTGATACCCAAGGTATAGATGGCAAAAGAAACAGACAAATAAGGACCCATGAAAATTTAATAATTTTGTATAAGAGAAAACACTGTCAAATAGTAGAAGAAAACCCATAAAATGGGAGGTGACATTTATAAATTATCTACCTGATAAAATATCCAAAATATTTAGGGAATGCCTAAAACTTAGTAACAACAAAAACCTCAGTTCAAAATGAGGCAAAGGACCTGACTAGACATTCTCCAAAGAAGGTATGTAGATGGTCAATAAGCACATGAAAGATGATGACCATCACCAACCACTAGGGAAATACAAATCAGAACTACAGTGAGATACTATATCACAATCAGTAGGTGGGCTACTATCAAAGAAACTGAAAATCACAAATGGTAAAAGAATATGGAGACTTTAAAACTCTTGTGCACCATTGGGGGGAATGTAAAATGTTGAACTACTATAGAAAACAATTTAGTGGCTCCTCAGAAAATTAAAAATAGAAATACTATATGATCCCTCACATTTCTACTTCTGGGAATATACCTACAAGAATTGAAAGAAGGGTCTTGCAGAGATATTTATATACTATGTTCATTAGCAACATGAGCTAACATAGCTCAACCAAGGAAGGAATCTGAGTCCACCGACGGATGACTAAGTAAGCACAGTATAGTATATAGTGATTAAAAATTAAGGAAATTTTTAATCTTAAAAATAGTCTTAAAAATTAAGGAAATTCTGACTTATCCTACATCATGTATGAACCTGGAGGATATGATGCTAAGGCAAATAAGCCAGTTACAATAAGACAACAACCACACATTACTCCACTTACGTGAGGTAGTAAAAATCATAGAAATAGAAAGTACAATGGTGCCAGAGGCTAGAGGGGGGAACGCAGGAGTTCCTGTTAAGTGGATATCAATTTTAGTTTTATAAATGAAAAAGACTTATGGAGTGAAGAAGGTATGGATTGCACAATATTATGGGTATGTTTAGTGCCGCCTAATTGTATACTTAAAATAGTTAAGATTGTCAATTTTATGTTGTGTGCATTTTACCACCAAAAAAGTGGAGAAAAAAGTGAGGATTCTGGAATCACACGGGCTAGGTTCAAATCCTGGACTGCACATGATGGTTTTTTCACCTGAAAAGGGGGAAATAATTGTCATCTGAGTAAGATTAATGAGATTAAAAGAATATGTCTGTACATTTGTGTGTGTATATATATACACACACACATGTACACATATATGCACAAATATATACATGTATATTATTGTACATGGTGCATAGTAAGAACTAAATATTGGTAATGATGGTTATTATTGCTCTATTATATCCTTATCCTTAGTACTTTGCAAAGTATGTGGTAGGGGCTCAAATGCTTGCAGAAAGAATAATTAGGTGCTTCTTTGATTAGTGCTTCATTTCAGGATGATGTAAAGAATAAAAGTTGTTAATGAAGAATACAAGTGAGTGATTAAAAACCTGAGTTCTGATGGTATAGTTCTTTTAGAAATAAACATCTATTTAAAATACCACTGGCAAATGAATGGAAAAGAGAATATAGTGGGTGTTAATGGGCTTTAAAAAAGAAGGGAACCTTGGCATTTGTGACATGAATAAAACTGGATAATGTTATGCTAAGTGAAATAAGCAAGAGATAAACCAATGCCATGTGATTCGACTTCTTATATAGAGAATACGGACAAAGTCCAACTCTTAGACATAAAGACTAGAAGGGTAGTGGCAGAAGTGAGGGAAACTGAAGATGTTGGCTAAAGGCTACAAATCTGTAGGTTAGGCCAGTGGTGGTCAAACTATGGTACATATGCTGCACCAGGATATGTGTTATCACTGAAAGCTCTAAAAGGTTTGCCATCAGTGGTATAAGCTATATGCATTCAGGAGACCTAACGTACAGTATAGTGCCTGTAGTTAATAATAATGTATTATATATTTGAAATTTGTGAGGAAAATAGATCCTAAATGTTCTTAATTATAAAACAGGTAATATGTAAAGTGATAAATATATTAGCGTGATAGTGCTAATCATTTACAATGGAGACACACAAAAACATCACAATGTACATCCTATATACATTTTTGTCAATGAGATTGAAAAATAAAATACTTCTAAAAATTAGTGAGAATTTAAGAAATGTCTTAAATCTTGTTTTCTGAATAGAACAAACATCAAGAAAAAAACGTAAGTATATTGTTCTATAAGCATTTTATGCACCTGCTATTTTAGGGATTCAACAACTTGTTTCATCTAAGATGATGAAAATCATTTTTTCAGAATTTTGAAGTAATGTAAATAAATGATTTATTCAAAATACAGATACTATTTATATACTATAGTCAGAACTTGGTATGCAACAGCTTTGAAATTCATCAAATTTGATACTCAATGCACTTTTAAGAGAAGCTTTTGATTCAGCACTCCTCTGTGTGCAGCCAGCATGACAGCTTAGACCTTGTCGCTGCTACCTGACTGTGCCTAGCTACATTTCCAGGCCAGACAGCTTATCTGGTACATGTCATGTTTGGCACTCCTCACACCTTCTGGAACCAATTACCAACAAGTACTGTGGTGCTACCATATTTGATTGTTTAAATTACTTGTGTGGGCCCAGGGATACAGCTCAGTGGCACAAGTGCCTGAGTGGGAAGGGCAAGGTCCTGAGTTTGATTCCAGATAGACAGATAGATAAACACACAGACAGACAGACAGATAACTTGTTTCCCCTAAAAAAAGCTTTATATTTTTCTATCCCCAAACAACCAAACACCTCAACTAGATCTACAAATTTTATTTCTTTGTGCCACGAGGGATTAACTCCAGGGCCTTTGCATTGAGCTACATCCCTGATTTGATTTTTACTCTCTTATTTTAAGACTGGGTCTTACTAAATTGCTATATTCCCCAAGCTGAGCTTGAATCTATAATCCTGCCTCAGCCTCCCAGAATATTGGGATTACAGACCAAGAATTTAAATCAATAAAATATAGGCATGATCCCTGGGCTGAAATGTACTCACAGTGGCACACCATATTAATAAATTGTATGTCCGTAAGCAAACACAAATCAGAAAACAGAATTACCCTTCAGAACAATAATGAAAATATATTAGTAAATATTGAGTAGAAAAAATTCTGCTAGACTTTTAAATTTTAATTTCATCTGTAATAAGAATGCCTTTATTAAAGCAAACACCATATTAAATTTATCCAACTATCTTAGTTTCCTAATGCTGCTATACAAATAACAACAGAAAGGGTGGCTTAAATTCACAGAGCTTTTTTTCTACCAGTGTGGACATTGAGATTAAGGTCTTAGTGCCACACTCCTGTCTTCACAGGGACACATTCCCTCTCTTTGTGCATTTGTGCTTCTCCTTTTCCTTGGAAGGGTATCAGTCACTGGATTTAGGGTCCACCTTAATGTTAATTTCATTAATTTTATCTGCAAACAACCTATTTCCAAATAAGGCCATATTATGAGGTTCAAGGAAACATGAATTTTCCATGGCACTTGATTCAACCTACTACATCGACTACTAACAATATAAGAAAATGAGCTACAGTTATTATTCTAATAATTTGGGGTCCAAATATCTATAGACTATTTTACATGATAGCTTAAATATTAGTTCACCAAAATGTTGCAACCTCTTTAAGTCAAATTAGCTTTTAAATGCCAGGAATGGAGGCATACGCCTGTAATCCCAGCACTGGGGAGGCGGAGGCAAGAGGATGTTTGTGAGTTTAAGACCAGCCTGGGCTACAAAGTGAGCTCAAGGCCAACCTGAACTGCATAGGGAAACCCTATCTCAAAAAGACAAATAAATAAATAAAAGTTTTTAAAGACCATTGCTACAGGATATCATTTTCCATGAAGAAATATGTATTTGGGCCATAACTATTAACAGCCAAATGGAGCAAGCATTTTTTGATGTCTAGTTACCTCTTAAGGCAAAGTAACCCTTTCTTCTTTTATTTCCACTTGCTGAATATTTTACTTTCACTATAAACCAAATATATTCAGAGAGGTAGAGTGTTTTAAAGTACATTAAGTGATATTATGATTAAATATAAACTTTCACCCAAAAATTCCATAAGCACCCTACAAACTTTAATGTTTATGAACATTAAATCTCAGAATTCTGTAATACATGTACAACTGTAACTTTCTAATGAATATATGCCTGAATGGTTTATAACAGTGACAGCACACATCACTTGGTTGTTCCATTATCCAAATTCATGTTACACAGTAGACATCTGGTGTCTCACCCAAACCCCAAAGTAGTTTGATTTGTTGGTCATATTTTCAGTTTTTAAATGAACATAATTTTACTATAATAGGTTTTATTGATGTAACAAAATTGTGGCAAATTAAAATGCTAATTGTGTCACCTCAAAAAATACCTCTGTATTCAGAAAAAAGAATTAATGTAAAAATGTTGAAAACCCCCAGCCACCACCATTAGTAAGTCAGGCATCCAACAAACCTGAATCACATATGTGGGCAGACACAAAAACTGGCAATCAGAAGCATTCTAGTTTAAAACTGTAAGGATTCTAGTCCAACTACAATGTTCCCTTAGAAGAGAAGAGTTACTCTGAGGCCTTCAGAGTTCCTACTTTGAGAACAAGTATAAATTATAATTCTATTCTCAACTGATAAGAACATAATGGAAATGGCATTAATAATAGCAGGTACTTTACAGGAATCCTTTCATTTAATCTTCACACAAGCATAGAGAGAGGCACTATTATCGTCCGCATTTTTACATATAAGGAAACTGAAGCACTCTTGAAGAGGGTGTTAGTTGTGCCAGGATCACACCATTAGGCAGGGTGAAGCCAGGATTTGAATAATCACTCTCAGCCCACATGCCTGCCTCTGTGAGTCTCCTCTTGAGCTGACCACCTGAGTCTGAGTTCTTATTTTATCACCTGTGGCTATTAATCCTCATTGTCCCACTTCACTGGATGAAGACATGCCTGGCTGATCCACGCGGCAGGCTGCGCAGTGTGCCTGGCTGGGTGGTGGAAGCGGGCTTCAGGCTCCTCTCTGGCGTTCCCCATCTGGCTCTTTGGTCACCATGAACTAAGCATCTCTGCTCCATTCCAGCCCTCTAACATGGCAGTCCTGCCTTGGAGCCAGCTAACCGCGGACTGAGTATTCCCAGACTGTGAGGTGAATTAAACCTCTCCTCCTCGAAGCTGTCAGGGTCAGGTATTCTGTCTCGGGACTGGGAAAGCTAACATGCCTGATTGGGATAACTGCAGTGCCTAAAACTAGTACATCCCCATGGAGCGTGCTAAGTATCAAACATATTCACACACGTCAGGCCATGCGGATGTTGTCTCACATGTTGAAAACACTAGGTAAATGCTAGCTAGCCTTTCTCCTCCTCTTCTGCTCTTTACCAACCTCTGGTTGAAAATTATATACACTGTATATAAAATCAACAAGCTCTGTTTTACATTTGTAGATTATGCCTTCACCAGGAAGATAATTGCCCTTGTCCATAAGGGGTCTTCAATAGAGAAGTGTTAATGATTTAGACCAAAAAGGGTACGGGTAGCCACAATGGCTTACGGGTCTCTGCTTACTAACTGAACTGAACAGTGCTGGGAAAATCATTCAACCTTTTGAATTTCACAAATAACACCTTTATCACACGAAAGTAAGGTACACAGGTATATTTCAGAAATTGTAAAAGAACTTCAGAAATAAATAAAAATGTGAACATTACCACACATACACAAAAAGCAACTTACAATTTGAGCTTAGTTTTTCATAGGCCACTGGCGTTCTGCTTCTATTTACAATGCTCTCTGCTTGGAATTCTTTGTTCCAAGCTTAGCAGTCCTTCAAAATCAAATTCAAACACTTCTCAAAAATATGATCTAACCACCTCATTCCACATAAATCTATCTTTTCAAATCTCATGAGCATTTATTGTCTATTAAGACATCTAATGATGCATTATATAAATCTGTCCTGACTCACCAACTAGATTATAAATTCTATCAAGTTAGCAACTCTTCATTATACCTTTCTGTATTCAATCCATGTGCAGATACAACTATCTTTCTTACATAAAAGATGGGATGAGAAAGAGCTCTAAAAGATTTTTAAACTCTTCAAAAGGAAAGCGAATTCATTGATTGATCCTACAAACTTTGTTGGGCACTTAGTAATGAGTCAGACACAGTGTGGGTGCCTTCACTGTAAGGTTGAATAAAACACAATATTTTATTGTTTATTCAACCTTCACTGTAAGGTTGAATAAAACACAATACTTGACTTTCAGACCTCAAGCTCAGCAAAATAAAAACTGTACACAGGTTTGTAGGCCTTAATCTTCATCTAGTTCTAGATATGCAGTTCTGACCTGAATGATTAGCTGTGATCTGGCATATGCGCTAAAATGATAAATTGACTCCAGAAACCTGACCCTTTTTATCTCTTTTCTAAGCTGACAAGAATCACTAGAAGAAAGAGTTTACTCATGCTTCGACTATCTCTTTAAAATCCTGGACCTGGCTGGAACCTCTGAATAAGTTGGAGTGGAAATAAGAATACACAAAGATGAATTTTTTCCCCCAAATGAATATAAAT
Organism: Dinomys branickii; assembly: GCA_004027595.1. Lineage (NCBI taxonomy): Eukaryota > Metazoa > Chordata > Mammalia > Rodentia > Dinomyidae > Dinomys > Dinomys branickii. The sequence continues at coordinate 26,160 of PVLD010001013.1, read as the reverse complement.
CTCATCTAAAGTAATTTTGGGAATATATCTCAATTCCCCCATGTGACCTCAAAATAAACATACGATGCTTTTCAGCTGGTATTTATTCATTCAATAAATATGAACTCATTGCCACTACATAATTATTAAATGATTTCATATTAATAGACTGATCATCTTACATGTACATTATTATTTCACCATTTACAGAAATAAAAGTAAGCACAACTTTTTAACTTCTTTACGATATACCTCAGAATTCTTAATTCATACAAAGTGTTTTATACACTGACGCAAACTCTTTCTACATTTCTTTTTAAATATCTCTGCTCTTCTCAACCTAAAACTGATGAAATTGCCAAACTGCTATCATGCCAAGTAGGGTACCTGAATTAAACGCATCAGTGACAAGTGACACAATTGTTCACAATGCTGAGAAACACAAGCATACTAGACAATCATCACTATGCTGCCATGACCTTGATATAACGGGGAATCTTCAAAGGGAAACTCACATCAGATGGAGCTGACAAGACGCCAGCAGTTTAACTCAGGACCCACCGTCTTACACAGTTTGGTCTGTGTTCAGCAGGGCAGGCACAAGGTCAAGGCTATTCTCAGGCGGGCTGCATCCTACTGCCAGACTCTCAGACCACTGTGCTTCTTTCTTAGTTTGAAAATTACCATTCAACATGGCTATTAATGTAGCAGAAGCTCTTGATCACAGTTTTAAAATTCTATATATGTCTGTATCTATCTTTCTCTGTACCTCTTCCAAGAAAGAATAATAAATCAGTATTTTTTCTTAAGGATATGGAATGTCAACACATGAGGACTGTTACTGAAATTACGATTTCTGCTAAGCTAAAAAACTTACCCCAAAGCACCCTTCATCTTACTAGAATTTAAAAGATTATTCTTCCTAGTCTTTATTTTTAAGGGCTACAGGTGGCCTACTAGTATATTTCAAACTATCACATTACTTATTTATTGTACTCCAGTAGGCACAGAATAAGATAGAAACAAAGACACAATTCCTGATCTTAGGTGAACAATTCAAACACAACATTCTTTCCTTTTCTCTTTCCTCCCTTGAAGAAAGAGGACAGGGAGACAATAGAAACATGACTTTTTAGTAACAGCCTGATAAAAGAAATTCTGAAACCCTGGTGATAGAGGAACAAATACTAAATATCCCAATAGGCTGATGAAATTTAAATCAGACATATATATTGGAATCTGTAGTGGAATTTTTAGCAAATTAAGTATGAACCTCTATCAGGTGTTATGCTAACATCTAGGAATAGAGCAATTTTCTACTCACATAGCAGTTCTTTTTTAAATTTTTTTACTTTAAAAATAAAAGAACAAAAACATATTAACAAAGGGACATCCATTTACAAAATAGCACAACAAGAATACAAGCAATACTGAATTACAGACAAGGTGACGGAATTAACAATGGTTGCTGCATTACATATTGATATCTTCAAAATGGTTACTCAGGGAAACAAATATAGACACGTAAGATTGATCAAATAATTAATCATTAACTGTTCCTTTCAATAAAGCAATAGAAGACAGCAGCACAACTATGTTAGCTATTCTGTATATACATTTATACATAATTTTCCCCTTCTTTCTCTTCTCTTTTCCTTCATCCCAGTTATATTCTTTACTTTTGAACAGTTTCCTTTCATTTCACAATGTCTATCATACCTCTAATTTTTTTTTTGAGAAAGGTGTTTTCCTTTTTTTTTTTTTTTTTGCGGTACTGGGGATCAAACTCAGGACCCTGCGCTTGCTAGGCAAGCGCTTATTCCACTGAGCTATATCCCCAGCCCCCATATACCTCTAATTTTTATTCACTCTTTCAGGTTCTTATACCAGTGAGACAAACATTGCTTACACATGCAGGTCTGATTTATTTCACTTATGAGTATGGTCTCTTGTTGTGACCATTTACCTATAAAAGCCTCATGTTTATCTTTCTTTATAGGTGAGCAATATTCCATTATATAAAAATATCACAATTTTTTATCCATTCCTCAGTGGATGGACATTTGGGCTGCTTCCACGATTTAGCTGTTACAAATTATGCTGCTATAAACATGGTTGCATACATATCGCTGTGATATGATGTTTTCTTGTAGCAGTTATAATGGGGTTAGCAAATTATTAACTCTAATATGTACAATTAAGGTTATAACAATACAATACAGTGTTTTAAGAGAGACTTGGAATTTTTAACTTGTAGAAAAAATCAAAAGATTGAAAGTTATATTCCAAGTAAAGGAAAGATAGCCTGGTATATTTAACCTCAAAAAGAATTCAATATAATGGCAGATGTGCAGGCATGTATCTACACACAGCAGTCTGAGCTGCTCAGGAGGCTGAGGTAGCATGATCCCACATTCAAGGCCAGCTTGCACAACTCAGAGACACTATCTCAAAAAATAAACTCAATATGGCTAAACCTGTTTAAAAATGTGTTAAAAGCAGTGAGGTACAAGTGTGATTTTAAGGAATAATGCATGTAAGTAAAAATAAACTAACTTTTTTTAAAAACCCAAACTAATAGATTAGTAACTATTAATATAACTGAAAATTTTATATTTGGTCTTTGCATTTTATGCTCAAAAATGAATCGCCTTCTTTCATAAGTTATTTATGCATTTTGTTTCTAAATTAGTAGTTAAAAGGGAAGACTTTAGGCTGCTATTGTCTAACACTTCTTTCAGATTATACATTTAGTTAAACAAATGATGTTCAATAAATGAACAGCCAATATGAATAAAATCATCCTAAATTTTTCTTAATACTAGCTTTAAAACATTAAAAATAGCAAGTGTTAAGTGGAACTTCTGGACTGTTGAAGACTATGTGAGGCAAATTTCCATAATTATTCTTTTTCAGAGTTCCTTAGCCACTGTATTTCAACATCAGTGTTCTTTGTATGGTCCCTGTCTATCCAATAGCATTATAAGTACAAATTAAATGTGAATAAAAATAAAACAAGTTAAATTGTAAAAATGGTTAAAATCTCAAAGGCATCTAGAAGTGCAGAATTAAGTCATAAATTGAAATGGTAACCAATTAAACTTTCTTGTGTCGTTGCTAAAAAAGAATTATGACACATCTGATGCCCTTCGTTAGCAGCGCCATTAAAACAAGAAGTTATGTGGTTACAAAGCTGCATTGTAACCACATAACTTAAAATATCCTGGTTCTTTAACCTGTTTAGGAAAAATAATGTAGTTAAAGAATTGGGAGTTTTTATATGTAAATAAATGTGAATATAAATACTTATATTCACGAAATATAAGTACACAAACCAAGATATTTTTAAGGATCACTCCATAGAGAAAATACTGAGTAGATGGGTACAAATAGATGTACGTAGATACATTCTTTAAAGGTCTCTTAGGTTTTTCTCTTTTCATAAAAATATTAGTCATACTATAAAGAAAAGGCAAAATTAGTAAAAATAAACATAATTATAACAAGAATAGTGAACATATGATGTTATTTGATAAAATATCTTTTAAAATTAATTCATTAACCATCAGAAAGGATTAACAAGATGATATACCAAGATAACCACTTTATTGCAGAGAAACTAAATATAACCTATACTGTATAAAATCTAGGTGGAATACTTTTTAAGCCAATTCTTTTTTTTCTGTTGGAACTCATCAGAAATAAGACAGCAGAAACTAGAAAAATAAAGTCCTATAACCTTCATTGCCCCCCTACATTCTGGAAGGGTGCCTTTCAATTGGTGTCAAGCAAACATTGAGAACAAAAGGATATCCAAAAGAATAAGCTGAATTCAGGTTCGATCAAAGTATGCCCTAAGCCAAAGTTCTGGGAAACAAAGAAAGCTATTTCTTCCCAATTTCTCAGCTCACACAGACTCTTAAGAACAAACGCAATATCTCCAAACTTCAAACCAGTCCAACATGGAAGGATGCACACTTTCAATTCTTTGCGCATAAAGCAACTTCAAAAGCAAAGACAAAGGTCCTTTTGTTCTACGTAAAAGGCCTTAACTGCAGACCTAGTGAATTTGTCAGTCTTTACCCATGGTCGTTTTTTGTTGAAAGAAAAAAATTAGATTTTTAATACAGAAAACTGGAAAACTTTTATACACACTTAAATGCTCTTCTCTCTGAACAGCCCAGAGGCACATTCAATGTAAACTTGGTCATTCTTAATGTTTTTGTCCTTTCTCATAACCTGTAATCCTTTCCCCACACACATGTGAAATCTATTTCCAGCTTTAGACAACAAGTTCTGCACATGCAGACAGCAGTTCCAATGCAGACTCCATGATCTTGGGCAAATTCTATACCTCTCTGGAACAGAGTTGCCTCATCTGAATATAGTGGAATACTGTCTCTTTTATAAAAGTGATATGAAGTTTAAATTAATGGAAAAAATATGGATGTAAAGTATCTCTACAGTTTTTGGCAATTAGAAGATGTTGCTAGTATTATCGATAGGAATATTTATTTGAATTCCATTTGAACTAGCCGAGTAGCACTCACTTTGAAGACACACAAACAGTATCAACTCACATAGTATTTATTCATCTGCTCTTCAGAACTCATTACCTATGTTTTAGCTCTTAATTCAACTTAGAGAAAGGTTTCATTGTCCATACATGGCTCTGAGTCAGTTAATTATTCAATAAATTTGACTAGCAGAAAAAAATGTGCCTGGATCACCCATACCATTAAAGTCAATGTCTTGGGTGTAGAAGAGTTCATTTTTTAAAAAAATCATTTAGTTCTTTCTTGGGTATTCAGTCTGGCATAAGCCCTGCATTTTCAAGCAAAGGTTTCTTCCAAAAATTATTATAAGAATTATGACCTTTATATTTATTATTCAACTCCCCACCATACTTTGGGTTATTGCTTTCTTTTTAATGGCTACTTTTATAAGTATTGACAAATAAAAAAATCATTCATAGTATACAAGAGCAATTTTAGATATCTAAAATACAATGGAATTGGGACTACTTAAAATACGTCGTTAAAATACAGTTGTTATCAATGATAATTGTATTAGAAAGTCCAAAGTATTGGAGCTATCTAATTATTTCAATTTTTACTTCCCCTGTAGGTGAAAAGACATAAGTCCAATAAGCTTTCTCACTATCAAAAAACATATTTTTGCCATATTAAAATATTAATAAAGTTTCCTTCCAAAAGTAACTAGTTGTATCTTAACCAGATTGGGGCAAGGGAAATTTCAAATGTAACATTTTAAAAACTAGCCATTATTTCCCATGTTGAAAAAAATTGCAATTTTATTTTCTAACAGCAAATAAAACTGTCAGGAAAATTTAGGTGTAATAAAATTGGATGGTTAAACCAACATGCTGTATTTAAAATAAAACTAAATTAAAGGAATTAAAATTAATTCTTATGTCAGTCAACCCTTTAAAGTACTATTCAAAACTTACTGTTTTTATAAAAAGAATTTCCTTATTCTTGCTAAAGTATGTCCTTGATGATTACTAATGGTCATTCAAACTCCAATGAACAATATTTTGCATAAAATGTATTGTTCCTAGCAACTTTTCTGCCAAAATAAAAAGTTGTCAAACAGGGTGACTTTAGCGGTACAGAGTTTTTAAATGGTGGATTCAGTCCAAGGTTAGCTAATAACGGCTGACATGCCCTGGAATCTTGAGGCCTAAATCAACATTGTTTTCACAGCTGTAATTAAGCCACCTAATCAGAAGCACATTTTGACGGGACAATTTCTGGAAGCTAGACATTACAATTCCTTATGCCTGGAGCGCAGTGGCTCATGAGAGGTCCTAGCTTAATTTTAGGTTAAAAAGGAGGGGGTGGGAATTAAAATAGAAAATTATTTTTTTCAAAGCAACATACAACTATTGAAATGAAGCAGACCTGTGTGTTCATGCCTTGACCAGAGTTGTATCTAACCCTCCTGTGGCTCTCTGCTGAATTCCCCCAATTCTCACTGCTCTCGGTGAGATGAAGGGCCTCTGCCAAGAGCAACAGATGAGCTGGTCTGAACTGGCTTTCTGTGTGTTCTGATTGTAAATTGTGCTGGTGATGATTACAGAACTCTAACACAGGATGTCGACTCTTAAAAATGTCCAGAGAAAATAACTTCTTTCTAGTTCAGAAAAAATGTTTTAACTTTTTTGTGGCTTGGTGCATAGTATTGTGTCTATAACTTGCATAGAATTCAAGTGAATTTGCCCAAATTAAGCAGCTCTGTTATTAAAAGAGAAGACCATGGCTTGGTTCATTGCAGGCACCCTCTGGTCTGTTTATAAAACAGTGTGCAAAGAGTGGCCCTCCACAGCACACCAGTCATGTGCTTCTACCATCTGCAGCCGAAGATATTCCCAAAATGATGGAAATCTAGGATATGATGGTCACATCTCATCAAGTAACAATGCTGATAACCTTAAAATGCTAAATTGACAGCTTAAGTTGCTTTCTTCTGTGCTATCATATTCTGTAACATTTAAACTTTCAACCCCAGAAGCCATTGTAAAACTATCAATATGAAGGCACTAGTCATTGGAGTCTGATTACATTTAGTTCTACACTTTAATTACATATGGATTCTATTAACTAAACGTTTTGCCTTATAGGCAACATTTTAATCAAATTACTATAATTTTAAAATATGTTAAAATAGCTTGACGAGTTAAAAGTTCACATTCCTAACATATTAAATATCAAAAAAACTATGCATTTAAAAAATATTCCTTACAAATACACTAATACATTTTCAGATTACTTTGGGGACTTTCTGACTACCTGTTATAAGTTTACTGTAAGATTTATAGAACTAGCATATATTTTATTTGTATATGGCTTACTGGTATTGAGTATAACCACATTTAGAAATATATTAATTTTATTGTTGTAAATTGAAGTAGGAATAAGATAATACATAGAATATTGTATTCCAAATCAGTATTTGTAACTTCAATCAGACTTTTAAAGCTGTGAGTCAAAAAGACTTCATTTTACAACCAGGAAAAAAGACTGGGAAGATTGTATGATTTACTTTTGCAAGCTCAAAGGTGAGTTAATAGGAAAATTTGCTCTTGAGTCAAAGGTTGTTCTTACTCTCTGCCATGCTACTTTACAGTACAATACATTAAAGTACAATATACTGCCACCTGGTTGTGTAAGCAACAGTCCCATACCACCCAAGAACTCAGTGAAAGAATTTTCAGTAAAACACATGCAAAATAAAATTTACCATCGTAACAACTGAAAGTGCAACTCAATGGCGTCAGGCACATGTGCAGCATTCTGAAACAGTCACCGCCATCTAGTTCCAGAACATGTCATCGCCCCCAAAGGAAGGCTACACTCTCCAAGCAGCTACTCACCATCACTTCTTCCCCTGAAATTGTGCAACCATTTACTCTACTTTCTGTCTCTATGGATTTGCCTATTTTAGACATTTCATATAAATGGAATCTTTGAACTGTGGCCTCATATATTTGGTTCCTTTTGCTTGGTGTGATGTTTTCAAGGTCATCTATATTGCAACATCTTACTACTCCTTATGCCTAAATAATATGCCATTATCCGGATATACCACATTTATTTATCCATTCACAAAGTGATGGAGAGAGGTGCAAAACCTGATCATGGATAAGGCCAGCAGCCAGAGAGAGAAAGTAAGCGTAGAGGGTTAGCAGCTCCAGGGAGAAACAACAGACAAGACCAGCAGAGCTTGTTCAAGGAAAGCTCAGACAAAACAGTGTGGGGTTTTACTCCAAAACCGACTCCTCTGCACAGCAGGCTAAGCTGGAGAAGAAATCAAGTGCAGCAACCCCTGCATCTGAGAAGGTGTAATCAGGAGCCATTTGGGGAGGGGTTAATTGTTCAGCACTAAGCCTCAAAACAACTTCGCTTCAGGGTTTACAGTGTTACCTTATCATAGAAAATGGGTGCATCGGCCACAAGAGACAGCATGGAGGCGGTGTAGGCTAGAAACAGACCCCCTGAAAAGTCAAGCTCAGGCCTGGAGAGGTGGGGGGGCTACACCGTCTGAGCTGAGAATTCAGGCCCAGTGTGCATGGCTTCCAGAGGAAGCTGGATCTGAAGGTACTGGTATTCAGTCCAGTGGTGCACTTAGACTCCTGCCATCCTGCCTACATCTAGTACAGAAGCCACTCATCCGAGTGCTTTCCCTACTACCAGTGTGAGCAAAGATGAGCCTAACTTGGATGGTTGCCAGAGTCTGGGCTGTATGCACACAGGGCCCTGTGGAGCAGGGTTGGGGTCACATCACAAATCCACAGCCCATAGAGCTAAGTGGAGAAAGCCATGACTTGCTGGATTCCAAGACTGGAGAACCTGGAAAAAAACCACTCGTTCAAAAATATCAAAGAAGTATATTTTGGCCTCAGGTTTTTTCTTTATTCATTGTTTAGGGGGTGCTGTTTTTCATTTTTTCCTTGTAATTTTTTTGTCTTTTTATTTTTTCATTTTTCTTTATTTTGCTCTGTCTTTTTTCCTGTTAATTTTATCTAATTCTATTAACTTCCTTTTATTCTTTGATAGAATCCTCTATCTAATATGTTTTCTGCCTTTTCATCTTCCACTGTTTAAGTTTTTAAATTTCTCTTTTTTCATTTTCTTATTCCCAACTCCTCTAACTTTACTAGTATAACCATTAAACTCTATTAATCTTAGGTATTTACCTCTATGTCATTCCTGTTGAATTTTATTCTACTGTTTACTGGAAGTATAGTCATTATATTTAGTAAATATTTACTGTATCCCAATATTTGGTTTGTCTGAGTGTTTATACTATAATTATAGGTATCTTGCTTTGGTTAACATTGGTACATTATTGATTCTAATGGTCTGAAAATATCCAGTTTATCTTTGATAACGCTATTACTGACTTTGTTACTCTTATCAGAGTAGGACAGTTGCTATTTGTTACAGTTTATGTCTAGATGTCCCCCCAAAGCCTCATGTTGTCTTAGGACGTTTTCAGAGACTCAATCTAGAGTGTGTAATTGATTCACAGTACAGTACTGGGGATTAAGGGTGCTAAGATTAAGGGTGGGTGACTGCTAGATTAGTCTACTGATTCAACTAGCACCACCTTAACCCAGTAGATTGGGAACAGTATAAGGAACAAAAAGACGCTTGTCCCCACTGTCTCACTGCTTTTTGTGTCTTCCACCACCATGAACTGTTGTCCCTCTGCCATGTGCCACTCTGCCTTGGACCCAGCTGATTATGGACTGAAACCTCTACAAACTGTGAGCTAAATAAACATCTCTTCTATTAATTTTGGGTGTCAGGTATTTTATCTCAGCAATAAGAAAAGTAACTAAGACACTATTATTAAGTGATTTTTTCTCTGTATGATAATATCAAGATCCCCTTTCTGTCATTAACAATGTGTTTCCTTTCCTACAGAACTGTGTTGATGGGCCATTTATACTGCATTCTCCCTTCCCAAGTGACTGGAAGTGAGACAAAGGCCTATATTAGACATGCCCAGAGTACATCATGGAAAAGCTGACACTAAAGAAAGAGGTTTCCATACTAAGAACACAATTGTTCCACTATAATCAAACTGCAAACCTCAGCAAGAAGAAAAAAAAACCAATAAAACATAAGAAAACAAGGGAACAAGATATCTCAAAAAATTCCCAACTCCCCAAAAGTGGATCCATGGGATCTCAAAAGGGAAGAAATTAAAAGCCACACAGCTGAATTACTCAAAATAAAAGAGATTTTTTTAAGATCAGGTAAGGTGATCTCAAAAATGATCTCAGAGAGCTCAAAAGATCTCAGAGAGCTCAAAAAATATATAGCTAAACAAATAATAGATGTAAGAAAACAAACAGCAAATTTACAGAAGACAATAATAAAAAGCTAGCTGAGCTAAACAAATGATACAAAACATGAATGACCAGACAGAAAAGAATTATATAGCCCATGAAAAGGTACCAAACAGAAATCTAGGAGATAAAAATTATATTCAAAGTATAGGCAGTAGAAATGACAAATATGAGGACAGAATATCAGAACTAGAAGACAGGGATGATGTCAGTAACCAATTACTCAGAGATACCTTTAAAACAACAAAAGAACATGATAAAATGGATTCAATTGCTATTAGATGACACAAATAAGACTAATAAAGATTAATTTGAATTAGTGAAAAATCAGAAGATAACACAAATGGCATTAAAAAATACTCAGAAGGGCAGAAAATATTCTAAAGTTGAAAGAATTTAATAGAAGGGAGAATTTAATATAAGGGAATTTAATATAAGGGAGGCATCTAGAATACCAATAGCCATAATCAGGAAAGAATCTCTCCACAACACATTATAGTAAAAATCCCTGAAGTCAAACGTAAGCATAAAATCTTAAAGCTGTTATAGAAAAGCAAAGAATCACTTATAAAGGTAAACCAATTAGAATTACAGTAGATTTCTCAACAAAAACCTTAAAGCCCAGGAGAGTTTAGAGTTTACAGTGAACTTTTCAACCCTTAAAGGAAACAATTTCCAACCTACATTGATACATCCTGCAAAACTATCTTTCAAAGTTGATGGACAAGTAAGGGCATTCCATGACCAAAAAAGAAAAAAAAAAAAAAAAAACCCTGCAAATGCACGACCACAAACCAGCACACAAATTCTGAAAGAGGCCCTAGAGACAGTGGAGCCAACCACGCCAAATGAGCACATAAAGAGCAGGTAGGCAAGAGGAGAAAAGGGGGTCTGCAATAGGAATAAAATGAATAATAGGAATAAGTAATACCATTCAGTAATAACTCTAAATGTAAAAGGTCTAAATGTCCCAATACAAATACAAATGCAGAGATCGGCAAAATGGATCAAGAAACAAAATCCAATGGTATGCTATATGCAAGAAAAACATTTAACCCAAGAAGTTATTCACAGACTAAAAAAATCAAAGGATGGAAAACAACAGTCCATGAAACAAGAACTGAAAAAAAGCAGTAATAATCACTCTATTTTCAGACAAAAGATACTTCAAGGCAAAACTGAACAGATGAAGCAAAAATCATTACATGTTGGATAAGGGAACAATTCAACAGAAAAACATAACAGTTATAAGTATATATGCATGAAACATCAGCACACCAACTTCACAAAATAAATAGTATTGGACATAAAAGATCAGGTATGTAACAATACAGTTGTAATGTGGGAACTCAATACTCCACTGTCAAAAATAGATGGCCTAGAAAAAAATTAACAAAGGAATATCAAACCCAAACCAAACCTCTGAACAAAGAACTTAATACATAGCTACAGAGAGTCCCATCCAACAACATAATACACATTGTCTTCAGTAGCACATGGAACTTTCTACATCTTAGTTATTTTTCTCATTGTTGAGACAAAAAACCCAATGCCCAAAATTAAAGGAGAAAAGGTTTATTTTGGCTCTCAGTCCATATTGGCTTCAGTCCGTAGTCACCTGTATCCAAGGCAGAGTGACATGGAAGGGGGGTGTCAGTGAAGAAAAGCAATCCATCACAAAGCAGAGCAGGTAGAAGGCAGCAAGTACCGAACAACGACAGCAACAGAAGCAGCAGCAGCAGCAGCAGCAGCAACAGCAGTAGCAGCATGCCTCTCCCTTTTATCTCTTCCAGGCTACTTCCCTTTTGTGTGGTGCCACCCACAACCAGGGTGGGCCTTCCTTAACCAACCAGCACACACTTAATGCCAGCTTCACATCCTTAATCCCAGTATCACACATTTTAGACCCAGACACCTCTGAAAAGCCTCTCTTAGGACCACATGAGACTTTGAGAGGACATCTAGATACAAGTCATAACAATAGACAAGATATTAACCCTAAAAGCACCCTCAAGTAAATGCAAAAGTATCAAAATTATCCCATGCAGATCAAAGCTCAATAAAACTAGAAATCAGTGTGGAAAAAAAACCAGAGAAATTATACAAACACATGGAAATTAAACAATACACTCTTGAAGAATCAAGTAACAAAAGAAAAAAAAAAAAAACATAGGCAGTTCCTAAATTCAAACAAGAATGCCAGCACAACACTCCAGAACCATGGGACACAATTATAGTGGCCCTAAAATGGAAGTATATAGCTGTGAATGCCCATATCAGAGAAGTCCAGTCACGCCAAGAAACTAACGATATGCTTCATGCTCCTGGAAAACAGACAACTCAAATTCAAAGCTAACAGTGAGGAAGAAAATTACAAAGATCAGAGCAGAAATTAATGAAATTGTGACTATAAAAGCAATACAATGACATTAATGCACAAGTTTTTGCATAACACCTTTCTTTCAGTTATTCTGGGTGTACATCTATAGGCAGAAATGCTGGGTATGACTATTAATTACAACATGCCAGCTTGACTGGATTAAGAAACACCAAGCACACTAGTAAAGCACAGTTGTAGGTATGTTTGTGGGGTGTTTCCAGAGATGACTGACACATAAAGCAGAAAACTGAGGGGGAAGGACCCACCCTCACTGCGAGTGGCACATTATGCTTGTAGCCTAGATGCAACCAAAAAAAAAGGGTGGGAAAGAAGAAAAATGTTTCTGAATTGCTGTCATTCCCTTTGAACATAAGTCTCAAGTTTCTTTAGCTTTCCAATGCAGACTCGTACCAACAACTCTCTAATAAGCTTGTGGCCTTTGAGCTTGGACTGATGGTGATCCTTCTTGGTCTGTGGCTTCCATCTTCTTGGCCTAGAAGCTACTATACCCTCCAGCTCTCCAGCATGCAGACTGCCACGATGAATTCCCAGGCCTCCGATTATATAAGCATACCTAAAAATCCCTTTGCGTGATTATTCATATATTTCCTATTGACTGTATTCCTCTGCAGAACCCTATGAATATACCATGTCACATGGAACTCCAAACTTAACTTACATAGGAGTCATCACACCATTTCCCAGTGTGGCTATACCACCTTAAATTTCTGCCAGCAATTATGAGGGTTCCAACTGCTCTACACCCTTGCAACACATTTTCATTTTTCAGTTTTTAAAAATTACCCATCCTACTAGGTGTAAAGTCTATCATTATGGTTTTGATTTTAATTTCTCTAATAGCTAATGAAATTAAGAATATTTGCATGTGTTTGTTAAACACATGTATATATTTATTAAAGCTATACCTATTCAAATCTTTTACACATTTACAATGTAATTATCTATCTTCTTGAGTTATGAGTTCTTTATATTCTGTATTATATAGAAAACTTATTAGATATTTGATTACAAATACTTTCTCCCACTCTGTGAATTCTCCTTTCACTGTCTTTTTTTATTTAAAAGAGAAAATATAAACAAAAACAAACCAACATAAAAACAATAAAAACTATACAGAATTTCAAAACAAGGTGATAGGAATTTAACAACAGTTACTGTATTACACATCATCTTCAAAGTGGTTCCTCAGATAACCAGATTTAGGCATGAAAGATTGATCAAACAAACATTAATTGTTCCTTTCAGTAAACCAATAGAAAACAGTAGTATAATTACTTAGGCTGTCATATGTATTTATATATACATATTTTTCCTTTCCTTCTTTCTTTTTTCCTTCATCCCAATTGTTCTTTCCTTTTGAGCAGTTTCTTTCCCTTTCACAAAATATATTGTACCTTTCAGATTTTATTTGCTCTTTCAGGTTCTCACATTAGTGAGACAATAGGATGTTTAAACATGAGAGTCTGATAGTATGGTCTCTAGTTGCATCCATTTACCTATGAAAGCCTCTAGTTTATCTATCTTTATAGCTGAGTAATACTCCATTATATAAAAATACCACGTTTTTTATCCATTTCTCAGTTGATGGGCATTTGAGTTGTTTCCAAGATTTAGCTAATACAAATTGTGCTGCCATAAACATGGATACACATATATCACTATGGTATGATGTTTTCAGTTCTTCTGGAAAAATACACAGAAGGGGAATAGCTGGGTTGAATGGGACCTCTAATTAAGGTTTGCAGATGAATCTCTAGACTGATTTCCTCAGTGGTCACACCAGTCTACACTCCCACAAACAGTGGAGAAGGGTTCCTTTTTCTCCAAAGCCTCTCCAGCGTTTGTTATTGGTTGATTTCTTGATGATAGCCATTCTTCTGGGGTGAGATGGAATTTCAGTGTTGTTTTAATTTGCATTTCTCAAATAACTAATGATGTTGAACATTTTTTCATGTATTTATTTGCCATTTCTTTATCCAAGAAGTGTCTATTCATGTCAGATGCCCATTTTTGGATTGGGTCTTTGAATTGTGGAGGCCTGCTTTTGAAAATTCTTTATATGTTCTGCATAGAAGTCCTTTGTCTGAGGGATACTTGGCTATAATTTTTTTCTAATTAATGGGTTTTCTTTTTACACTGTTGGTGATTTGTTTTGATGTGCAAAAACTTTTCAATAAGATGAGATCCCAGTTGTTGATTCTTTTAAGTATTTCTTGTGCAGTTTGGTTTTGTTCAAGAACTCTCTGCCTACCCCAATGTCTTCAAGATTTCTACCTCACTCTTCCAGTAGATTTAGTGTTTCTGTTTTAATATTTAGATCTTTACTCCATTTTGACTTTAGTTTGGTGCATGGTAAAGGATATGGGTCTAGTTCTAGTCTTCAGCATGTGGCAAGCCAGTGTTTCCAGTACCATTTATTAAACAGGCTATTTTACCTTTTTTCCAGTGAACTCATTTGGCCCCTTTGTCAGAGATAAGGTAGTTGAGTGTGTTTGTGGTTGTGGCTGTATCTTGTAGTCTGTTCCACTGATCCTTAGGTCTGTTTTTTTGCCAATACCATTCCGATTTGACCACAGTACCTTCATAGAATAATTTCAAGTCAGGGATTGTGATTCCTTCTGCCTTGCCTTTGTTGCCCAGAATTGCATTTCCTATTCTGGGTATCTTCTGGTTCCAAATGTATTTTAGGAATGCTTTCTCTGGATCTGTGAGGTATACTCCTGGTACTTTGATCAGGCTTGCTTTGAATCTGTGTAACAATTTTTGGATTACAGCCATTTTCACAATGTTGATTCTTCCTATGAGCAAGGACTATCTTTCCATTTTCTGAAATCCTTTTTGATTTCTTTTTTTCAGAGTGCTGCAATTTTCACTATATAGATCTTTTACTTCCTTTATTTGATTCCTAAGTATTTCAACATTTTGGATGCTATTATGAAAGGTGTGGTTTCCACAATTTCTCTCTCAGTCAGTCTGCTGCTTGTGTATAGGAATGTGATTGATTTTTGAGTGCTGACTTTGCATCCAGCTATGCTACTGAATTTAGTTATTAATTCTAGGAGTCTTTTGGTGGAGTTTTTGGGTCTTCCATGTAGAGTATCATGTCATCTGCAAATAATGATAATTTCCCTTCTTCCTTTCCAATCCTTATTCCTTTCATTTCTCACTCTTATCTAATTGCTCTGGCTAATGTTGCCAGAATTATGTTGAATAGGAGTGGTGACAGTGGATATCCTTGTCTTATTCCTGATTTTAAATTGAAAGCTTTCAGTTTTTGTCCATTTAGTATGATATCAGCTGTTGATTTGTCAAAGATGGCTTTTATCACCTTAAGGTAAAGGACTTCTATTCCAATTTTCTGTAGGTTTTTTATCATGAATAAGTGTTGGACTTTATCAAAAGCTTTTTCTGCTTCTATTGATATGATCATGTGATTATTGTCTTTGGCTCTGTTCATGTAACTTATTACAATTATTGATTTGTGTACATTGAATCATCCCTGTATTCCTGGGATGAATTCACCTTGGTCGTGGTATATTATCTTCTAGATGATTTGCTGTGTTCTATTAGCTAATATTTTACTGAGAATTTTTGTGTCTATGTTCATTAGGTAGATTGGCCTATAGTTCTCCTTTTTGCTTGGGTTTTTCTCTGGTTTGGTATCAGGGTAATACTTGCCTCCTGGAATGAATTAGGAAGAACTGCTTCCCTTTCTATTTCATTGAACAGTTGGAGAAGAATTGGTGCTAAATGTTCTCTAAATTTCTTGTAGAATTCAGCTCTGAATCCATCAGGACCTGGGCTTTTTTGTTGTTGTTGTTGGTAAAGTTTTTTATTACATTTTCAATTTGATTGGCTAATATTGAGTTATTCAAGATTTTTCTATATCTGTCATATATATCTATGAATCTGTCCATTTCTTCTGTGTTTTCCATCTGATGAGAGTAAATATTTTCAAGTAGGTATTAATGATCTTCTGAATTTCCACAGGATCTGTAGTGATATCACCCTTTCCGTTCCTTATTGCATGGATTTGAATTTTTTCTTTCCTTTTTTATGAGGTTGGCTAGTGGTGTATCAATTTTATTATTTTTTTTAAAGAACCAATTCCTTGATTCATTAATTCTTTGTATTGTTTTCATAGTCTCAACTGCATTAATTTTTGCTCTGATCTTTATAATTTTCTACCTTCTCTGGCTTTGGACTTGACTTGCTCTTCTTTTTTTAGAAGCTTGAGGTGCAGCATAAGGTTGTTTATTTGTGCTTGTTCTGTTTTCCTTCTGTGGGAATTCACTGCTATAAATTTCCATCTAAGGACTGCTTTCATTGCATCCCACAGGTTCTGGTAGGTTGTATCTGCATTTTCATTTGATTGTAAATATTATTTAATTTCTTCTTTAATTTCATCTGTGACCCAATGGTTGTTCAGCAGGATGTTATTTAACTTTCATGTGTTTATGGAGTTTTTGCAATTTCTTTTGTCAATAATTTCAAATTGGATTACACTATGGTCCAATCATATGCATGTGATAATTTCAATTCCTGTACATGTATAACATCCTGTGTGTAGCTGTGAAAAATGTGTATTCTAATGTTGTTTGGTAGAATCTTCTGTAAAGTTCTACTAAGTCCATTTGTGCACATGTTGGTATAATTCTGTTATTTCTTTGCTCTGTTCTTTCTTACTTATTGTCTAGTTGATCTTTTTGTGACAATAGGGTGTTAAAATCCTCTTGCTTATTTGAGTTTTCATGTCTCTTATAATTTGTCTTATATAGTTGGGTGCTCCTACATTTGGTGCATACATATTTATGATTGTTATCTCTTCCTCTTGCAGTTTTCTCCTAACAAGAATACAGTGACCTTCTTTATCTCTTTTGGTCATTCTTGGTTTGAATTTCACATTGTCTGCAAACAGAATAGCTACCTTTGCTTTTTTCTGGGTTCTTGTCACATAGGAGTATTGTTTTCCATCCTACATCTTTCAGTCTATGAATTTCCTTTTGTGTTAAATATGTTTCTTGTGTACAGCATAATGTTGGGTTTTGTTTCTTTATCCACTCTGCCAGTCTGTTTCTTTTGATTGGTAAATTGAGGCTACTTACATTAATAGTTCTTACTGATATGTATTGACTTAACTTTGTCATATTATTTTCCTGCTGTTGTTTCTGTACTTTCCCCCTCTGTTTAACTGCTTACCTTGCTTGGTGGTTCTTTTCTTTTGTTGGTCTTTAAATTGTGGTCATTCTTATCTCTTTTTGTAGGCTATCTTTCAGTACTCTTTGTAGGTTTGGTTTGTGGTTATGAATTTCTCCAGTTGATCTTTATCATGGAAGTATCTTATTTCTCCATCAATTTTGAAAGATAGTTTTGCAGACTACATGAATCTAGGTTCAAAGTTGTTTTCTTTCAGGACCTGAAATACTTTACTCCAAGCTCTTCTTGACCTGATGGTGTTTGTTCAGAAACCTGCTGTGATTCTGATGGGTTTCCCTTCATAGGTGAACTGTTTCTTTTCTCTAACAGCTTTTAATATTCTGTTCTTTTGCTAAATATCTGAGATCTCAATTATTATCTGTCTGGGTGTCAATTTATTTTGGTTATGGCTAATTAGACTTCTATCTGCCTCACTTGCCTGTATGTCAGATTCTTTAAGTTTTCTGCTACTACTTCTGCAAATAGTCTTTTTATGTCATTCATGTTGCCTTCTGCTCTTTTGTTGACATCTATCAGTTTTATATTGTTTTATTTGCCTCATCTTGCAGCTATTGAATTATTTCCTGGTTCCTTGCTATCTTTAAGAGTTCTTTCTTTTCATCATTACTAGCTGCAATGCTGTCTTCAAGGTGTGGAAGTCTATCTTCAGTTTCAGTCAAGCAGTGTTGCCAACTTTCAATGAAATTTTTAATTTCCTATATATCTCTTGGAATCATTTCATGCATTCTAATTCTTTCCTATACTCTTCATTCAAGGTTTCCGTCATTTTTCTTGCTCCTCTATTTTTTTTGTCTATGTCTTCTTTTGATATGCTGAACAATGCTTTCATTATGATTATCATTTCTTTTTTTTATCTGAGCAGTTATTTCTGATCTGATTTCCTCTACAGCCTGATGTAGTTGGTCCTTTACTTCAGTTGCTGTCATTTCAGAAATTTTAGGTGTGTAACTTCCATGTTGTTCTATACTGATGCCTTCTGTTCTTGTTCTGTTGGGCTGGAGGGCTGAAATTTCATTTTGCTCCTTTGTCTTGTCATTTTTAAAGCTTCCTAGGTTTCCTGGGATTCAGAGTCATTCCCACGATGGCAGCAGGAGGCAAAGTGTGGGGTCTCAGTCTCCCAGCAACTTGCGAAGGCTTCCTGGGCCCCATGGTCTTTCCTACAGTGGCCTCTTTTCACTGTCTCAACAGTGCTTTTTCATCCTCAAAGGTTTTTAATTTTGATGAATTTTATTTTATCTATTTTTTCTCTGGTCTCATACTCTTGATATCACATCTAAGAATCCATTATTTAATCCAAGTTCATGAAGATCTTTCTCTTACGTTTTTAAGAGTTTAATCAAATTTTAGTCTTATGTTTAGGTTTCTGTTCCATTTTAAGTTTTATATGTGATATGATGTAAGTATCCAAAAACTGTTTTTAAGATACACACTGATTTACATAAATTAGCTATTAATTTCTGAAATGATCCTCAGATGCATCTAGTCTTTATGAGGCTTAGGCACAGTTTGCATTCATTTTATATGTCATCATATGTCACTGTCATTAACAAATATTTACAGATTAACCACCATGTGATTAAAAGATATTAGGCCGGTCATTTATGTGTGCATAGAGAGGCAGGGATCCCAAAACATCTGACAAAGTTTAAAATTATTTAAATGGTATACAAAAAGAATGCCCTTGGCCACAAACAGTTTGGGGACTTCTGCCTTTTTAAACAAATTTTTGCCAGCTTGAACTACTGGTTGTACTGCATGACTGTCCCATTGGGTGGCTTTTTAATTTTATTGGTAAAAAGACTGATAGAAGTGATTAGATATGGCACAAGCCCCTGAGGGGACAGTCATACACATACAACCAGTGGTTGGAGCTGCCAGTAGTAAAACATGAATTACAGCCCCATTGTGAATGTGCTAAAGAAGAGTAGTAGGGAAAGAAGAAATGCCTAATTTACATTATCTGAAAATATGTACCTAAATATTTTAACCTTAGGTGTAACAGTATTTTTCTATTTATTCTTAAGTGCTCACTAGAAATTAATGTGAACTATAGTGAGAATTAATCTGAGAAGATTTGGTACAGAAAAATTAAGGGAGAATTATATTTTATGCAAAGTATATGGTCAATATCAAGTATGCATTGAACAATTATTATGGAAGGAGTGCTCTTCCAATTAATAACATCAATCTAAATCAAGCAGAATTTATTAAATACTGGTTATTTTAATGGATTACAAACATGAGTAACACAGCACCTCAGAGTCTCATAAAATGGTAATACACATGCAATTAACTGATTATGTAAATAAGACTACTACATGGTACCCAAGTAGAATAAATACAGTGAGCATAACAAAAGGAACCCTTATTTCTGACAGGGGGATCTAAACAACCAGGTATCAGAACACAGCTGAATGTCAATGATAAAGAACTTACTTCTTCGTCATTATCTTCAGATAGCATGATACTCCACATTGAAGACCCCCCCAAAATCCACTAAGAGTCTTAGAATTAGTAACGAAATTCAGTCCTATAGCAGGATACAAAATCAACAGAAAAACCAAGAGCTTTCCTATATACTAACACTGAACCCCTGGACAGAGAAATTAGGGTGAGTTTTTTTGTTGTTTTTGTTCTGTTCTGTTCTGTTTTGTTTTGTTTTGTTTTGTTGTCTTTTTGAGACCAGGTCTCACTGAAGTTCAGACTGGCCTTAAACTCACTCTGTAGCCCAAGTTGGCCTTGAATTCACAGTGATCCTCCTGCCTCAGCCTCCCAAGTGCTGGGATTACAGGTGTGCACTACCACACCCAAATCATGACCTTGCACTTGCCAGACAAGTGTTGTGTCACTGAACTATATTCCCAGCCCCTGACAGAAATTGGGAAAAAATACCATTTGCAACAGCACCAAGAAAAATTAAATACTTAGGAATTAATCTAAGAAAGTGAAAGACAATGAAAACTACAGCACTATGAAAATGGAAATCAAAGAGGTCACCAGGAAATAGAAAGATATCCCTTATTAATGGATAGGTAAAAACAATATACTCAAAATGGACATACTTCCAAAATTGACATACAGATTTTATACAATCACAGTCAAAATTCCAACAGGACTCACTCATGTGGAACAAGAAGAGACCTAGAATGGTTAA
Organism: Dinomys branickii; assembly: GCA_004027595.1. Classification (NCBI taxonomy): domain Eukaryota; kingdom Metazoa; phylum Chordata; class Mammalia; order Rodentia; family Dinomyidae; genus Dinomys; species Dinomys branickii. Next base: position 5,529 of record PVLD010001013.1, on the reverse strand, counting down.
AAAAAAAAAGGGTAAAGCCAAAGGCATCACACTCCTGAATACGAAGTTATATTACAAAGCTACCTGTGATAAAAACAGTGTGGTACAAAAACAAACATGAGGATCAGTGCAACAGAACAGAGAATACAGAAACAACCACTTGATCTTTGACAAAGGAGCCTAAAACATACATTGGAGGAAAAAAGATAGACTGTAATAAATTGTGTTGTGAAAAATGTCTATCCATGTTTAGAAGATTGAATCTAGACACATAACTTTCACTATGTACTAAACTAAAACCAAAATGGGCCAAAGAACTAAATGTTAGAACAGAAACACTTCACCTCCTGGAACACAAAGACATCAAACTCTTGAAATCAGAGGTACAATCAAGGACTTTCTAAACAGAAGCAAGGTTGCACAGAAAATTTTACCAAGAACCAATTAATGAGACCACATCAAATTAAAAAGCTCTGCAAAGCAAAAGAAATAACCAACAGAGTTAAATAAAAACCTACAAAATGGGGAAAAGGTTGCTTCACTATATAAGGAACTGAAAAAAATGACCCCTCCCAAATAAAAGGCTCAATCAGAAATGGAGAACCGAAATGAATAGGCACTTCACGGAAGTACAAATGGCCAGAATACCTGAAGAAAGGATAAACGTCACTGGTCATCAGAAAAACACAAATGAAAATAACACTGAGATTCTGTCTTAACCTAGAAAGCATGGCTATCAGCAAGAAATCAAATAATAACAAATTCTGGAAAGGCTACAGGAAAAAGAGAACCCTTCTACACTGTTGGTGGTAATGTAAACTGGTACAACCACTGTGGAAATCAGTGTGGCAATTCCTCAAAAAACTGAAACTAGAAATTCCACTTGACCCAGATATTCCCCTTCTAAGTATCTTCTCAGCAGTTAAAGATATCTTACTACAGTGATATGTACAAACCCATATTTACAACACTACATTTCTTAACAGCTAAATCTGGAAGCAGCCTATATGTCCATCAATAGATAAAAGAATAAAAAAATGAGGTAGTTACACACAGTGAAGTAGTTCTCTGCCATGAAGAATGACAAATTTGAGTCATTTACAAAAAAAAATGGATGCATGTTGAGACAATGTTAAGTGAAATAAATGACACATAAACTTGAACATCAAGTAATTTCTCTTACATAAGAAACCCACAGTATAAATGAAGAGCAAAGTTAAAATGAGATAATAGGCAGTAGGGAGACAGATCTTTCTCAGATGAAAAGGGGACTGGGTGATGGGTGAAAGGGAAGGAGGAAAAGGAGAGGGACGAAGAGAAGAATTAAGATGTATTATGTACATACTCCAACTCCCTACAAACAAGTACTAATAACATGACCAGAAGAGAAAAAAGCTATATAACTACATTCACACTTTATATGTATACTTACATACAAAATAATATACCTAAAATGTTTACATATAATATACAAATATACATTTACAGCAATAAAAAATTTTAAGGTAATGCCCCAAAAGTCACTATTCAGGTATTATCTATCACAAAAGCAGGTCCTATGAAATAGCATCATATGAATGAGTAGCAAAGAGATATGGACTCCCCATCTCTATACAAAAAGCATGAATTTCTGGAATATGAGAAACCTAAAAGTGTGGGCATGTACAACAAAGATCAAGGAAAGTGTCTGCAGGTACCTGCTGCTGTACCTTTTGATATTTTATGCTTTCCTATGTTAGTTCTGTTATTATCCAAAGACCAGCACTGATGCTTATGATAAAAATACAGGGATAAGTAATGAGCCTAATTAGACAATGAGCGCAGTTTAGCATGGAATATAATGTGGTAAATGTGGAGAATAAATGGGGAGGCTAAATATGAGACAGGAAACATATAAAGTGAAGGGTGTGGGCGTTATAGTGCTGTTGAAACTTTCCAGATCAGGCCTCTTTACTCTCCCAGGGTCATGTCTCACAATTCTCCCCCTAACTCATTTGGCTTCAGTCACATAGAACATCTTTTAATTCTTTCAGCACGCTGTGCTCTATTCTATCAACTCCTACTTAATCTTCATTTCTCAAGTAAAATTTCTATTGCTCCAGTAAGCCTTTTCTTATGTCTAGCCTAAATTAGCTTCCAGGTTATATGGTTTCTTAGTCTTCTGTGCTTCCACTCCAACAGACTCTTCTAATTAAATTTATAATGGCTGCATTCTCCACTAACTTTCAGTGCCACAGAGATAGAGATCCGTCTTACTCCACACTTCAGTCTCATAGGAAAGTACCAGAGTAGGAACCACAGTAATCTGATTGAGTTCTATTTAAAAAGCAGAGAGCTGGGCTCCAGAATCAGTACTACTGTATATCACTGAACAGCACTGTACAGCCCCTCTCAACAGATGATGTCATGACTAATAGCTGGCTTTGGTTTTGTTTTATTTTCTTGAATAAATACTTCAGTAATAACATTAATCAACTTGATAATGTATTTATAAGTTTATGAAAGCAACTAACCTGGAGAAAGTTAATAAAACTCTGTCCGCATCTCCAACCACATAAGACTAATCCTTCCTTATTCAAGAAAATGTAATAAAAACAAATACAACAAAATAGTAAGAGAACTTAATTTTTAAATTTTTATTTTAACTGAACAAATATATCCTTTCACTTTTATAATAATGTAATTCCATCTGACAACTATAAAATCTGACATGGTCTGAGAATTGCACACACATCTCTTCTGCAGATACTATTTGGGAATTTTTTGATTTGTAATTTATTTTCTCAGAAGTCTGACAGTATTGAAAACAACACTTAACCATATAGTAAAAATGAGACTCATTAGTACAGTACTTTGCAGCATTATAAGTCATAGCACAGTATTTGTGTTTGGCGCTCTACGTTTCACAATTGAAATATGTTTTTCCATAGCTGTGCATGTGCTGGCCTCCAAATACCTAGTAAGTAATTGGTTCTGACTGCTGTACTGTTCTCTACTGGAGTGTATGGGATTCAAAAGACCTTTACTCAAAGCCCCTTCTGCTTATTATAACTCAAGATAAAAGCTATAGAGCAGCTCTAAGTTAATGGGTGAGAAACCAATATACCAGAAAAGTTAAGGTGCCCAATTGCTAAGAAATGTTAGATAAACACAAGCATTATTAATGAGTGTTGCTCAACAAAAAATAAAAATATCACCAAAGAGGGATAAAAATTTTGGAGATAATTATTAATTTCTACAATGCTAGAGAAATACTGTAGTCTCTTTATAATAGCATAGTCTCTTTACAAGCATTACAATGTGACATATTGTTTTTAATTAATAGAGAATATTTACTGTTTATTCTTATGCAGTGAAATGAATGGATAAGGTGGTAATGAGATAATAAAAAGTATATAATGGCTGTCCTTGAATCAGATAAGTGGAAACAACAGCCACAAACATTAATATTGCACTTTTTATATGCTAAAAATATTGATACAATGATTAAGTTCTTTTGCCTAAACTATACTTTATAAAAAGAGTTTTCTCATTGTTAAACATACATTTACTAAAGTTGTACATACAGGAAATATATGTAACTGTCAGAAAAATCTTTCTATATGTAAGCAAAAGAACATTACTGAGCATCTACTAATATGGGAGACCCAATGTCTTTCTTTCATCTATTCAGCAACCCTACAATGTAGGCATCTTCTTCTGCATATTACAAATATCAAAATTGAGGCTTAGAGTATTTGTATGGGAAATAAATTTTTCAACGAGTTTTCCCTTGATTACAAGACTAAGGCAACGAAGTCTGGCCTCTGCCCTTCTCTCCAGATCACTATCTCAGACCCATTCATCTTTGCTTTCTTTCTTCCAGCCACATTTGTCTTCCTCATTTTCTTTCCTCCATGAAAGAGTCTTGTAGTCTTGCTGCTCCCTTGCTCATGATCTGGTCCACTATTTTCTTGCACTGCTGAATAACTCTTTAGTTTTCAGATACATAAGCATCACTGACCTTGAAAAGGTTTTAGTAGCCCCTTTTTAAAAAGTCCTTTATAAAACCAAGCTCTTTCTATCTAGTACTTTATCTTGGTTAGTGGTTATATACTAATTAGTATGATAAAAAATGACTACTCCTACTACTAAATTTTAAGAAACTTGTACAAGACTCTCCCTTTTATCTCTTCCAGGCTACTACCCTGTGCGTGGTGCCACCCACACCCAGGTTGGCCCTCCCTGTTACCCATGCCCAAAACTATGTCAAACCGATCACTGGAGTAATTTAATAATCGCACACCCTTAAACCCGGCATCACACACTTAATCCTAGAATTATATACTTAATCTCAGAACTTCACACTCTAGATCCAACCACCTCTGAAAAGCCCTGTGTATGGCTCCGTGAGGCTTTGGGGGAACATCTAGACACAAACCATGACAGTGGATAACAAATGAAAAAAAAGATGAGCATTTAAAGAAAGAAGTATTATATACTGCAGAAAGCTGAAAGAGATTAGAAGAACCTAATGAATAGAGCAAGCATAAAATTATTGGAAACCTTTGAGAAAATAGTTTCTGCAGAATTAATGGCTCAGAAAGTCAGAAGCAAGGCTCATGAGTAAATGGAAGGCAAACATACAGAAGTAGTACATATAGATATTTTGTTTTACTTTATTAATGTGTGTTTGAAGCACATCATAAGCACATTCCTGGTGAGTAGTTGGTACATGTACGTGATAATCTCGTTTCTGTTTCTCCCACCTCCCCTTCCCCCCTCCGCCTCTTAGCTCCCTTCCTGCGCTTGAAGGCCTGTTTTCCACTTTTGCCTATTGTTACTTGGCTCTTTGATTTACTCATACTTTGGATTTTTCATATAAGAGAAACCATGTGGCTTTTAAGCTTGTATGTCTGATGTATTTTGCTTATTATTATGGAGTCAAGGTGCATCCATTTTTCTACAAATGGCTCACATTTACCTTTTGTGGCACAATAGTACTCCACTGTGTGTAAATTCCTTTTCTTTATTCATTCATCTGTTGATGGACATGTAGGCCTCTTCCAAGATTCAGCTATTATGAATTGCGCTGCTATAAAAATGGGTATGCATGTATCACTGTAATATGGTATCTTTAACCTTTTGAGCAAAATGTGTTTAACACATCACATTGCTACATCTTCTGCCCTGATCTATTCAGGAAATGTTTCTTTTTTTTTTTTTATTTTATTTTTTGGTTTGGGAAATGTTTCTTTTGATTGGTGAACTGAGACCATTCATATTGATGTTTCTATTGACTTATCCTTCCTGTTGTATTATTTTTCTGTTGTTAGTTCCCTTTTATTTAATTGCTTGCCTTGTCTGACAGATTCATTCTGTTAGAATTTTTGGAATGGTTGTCTACATTGTCCTTTTCTAAAATATCCTTCAGAGTTTTCTGGAGTGCTGGTTTGGTGCTTACGAATTTCTTCAGGTGTTCTTTATCATGGAAGTATCTTAATTCTTCCTTAGTTTTGAAAGATAGTTTTACAGGGTACATCAATCTGGGTTGGATTGGTTTATTTTCTG